>PVKE010035666.1:0-16775 GCA_004027555.1 Craseonycteris thonglongyai
AGTTCACTAGAAAGAAGCTTGAATGCAAGACTTTATGAATGCAGCAGTGACTACATGGTACGTGGGGAGCTACTTCTTTAATTCAGCTGGGTAGGCCTATTAAACAACCTGACATAGGTTTCCTCTGTCACCAGAACAATTCAACCAACTAATGTCCTTTTCAATGAAATAACCATTGATTGCATTAAAAATCTTTTTGCCTTTGGTACACTCTGTCCAATGCTCAACATTGTCAGACATTTCCTAAATTCGTTGAGACACTGTATTGTTTGAAAAAGAGATAGTATTGATTTTATGGACATGTTCTTCCCCAAACATATTGGTGTCCTTAACACAAGAAAAAATTAAATCTTCAACTATAGTGTTGGTTTTATCACATTTAGTTGTGCAATATGCAATACGATATGAAGCCTCAACTGCATTCTCATTGTCTTTCATTCCTGACATTGTGTATGAAGTAACATTTGGACACTTTTCTAAGTGCTGAAAGTAATATATTGAGATTTCTTTGTTTTTATTAATAGGATGTTTAGTTTCTAAATGTTGCATGAGTGGAGAGGGTTTCATGCAACCACAGGAAAATATTTCCCCCCACACAATACCCAAAAGCTTAGGACAGTTATAATCCCTTATAAATAAAACCCCATATTTAATATATTTGTCTATTATTCTGTGTAGTATCTGAGGCACATAACTTTTTACTATCTCCTGGTGTGGGTGTGCTCATAGCTGTGGACACATGTTGAGAAGTACTTGGCTAAGGGTTATAATCCAAATCAAGTTTTGGTTTTTTTCAACCATTCCTATTTTCAACCACTGATCCATAACCAACATGCTTAAAAATTGCTGACAATAATAACTGAACTATGTTAAACATTAAATAAAAGAAAAAACAACAACTTAAAAAGAATCAGGATTAAAGACAACTCACTTTTACTCAATCAATAACTAAATTAATTAAACAATCTGGCTATATATGTATTTATGTTTGCGGAAGTTCTAGGAACATGGCAAATGTATTGTTCTGAAACTGCATAATGATTGGTAAAGAGTGGTTTGGGGGAAGGGTTCACAGCCAGCCCATCACCTATCATCATTCAATAATGTTCTAATTTTGTAATGGCTTCATTAACGGTTATTCAAACTTACAATTTATTGTTCTATAACTGTTTGCATTTGTCTACTCTATTTGTTTTTTGTTTGTTTGTTTTACCATTACTAATTAATTTTCACATACCCCTGAAAGACCCAGCATGTATCCTCAGGGGTATGCATACCACTGCTTGGGAATTGGCAGGCATATGACCTAAATCAGTGGTGTCAAATTCAATGAAAACACGGGCCATTTGGTGCAACAAGAAAGATTCACGCAGGCCACATCACATTTACAAACGTTGCCAGAACTGAGTCAGCGTGTTTATACACACCCACAGGCCCCCAGGAAAGGCACTGGGCCACGTGTATACTCGTCTTCAGTAGTTAAAGGGTTAACGAGGGAATTGTGTGTATGGTATTGCCTCGATCTCCCCTAAGCGCTATTTTCTTCATAACAATTTTTTCTATTTCCATTTTATTTCAGAGCATTGTGGGCCACAAAGAATTACCTCAGGGGCCACCAGTTTGACACCCCTGACCTAAACAGACTTAACTAGTCTACAATGAAAGGCTTTTGTCTCATTTGGAAATGATGTTTTTATTCTGTCCCTAGTTGCTCCTGGCAGCCATTTTGAAATCACAAGTGACACTGATATGAAGAGGAGACTGGCTCGTGGAGGAAGGCTGAGGCCTGAGAACTGGGGAGACTCAGCCCTGGGGACCTGTTTTTCCTGTGCCTAGCACTTAGTCTGCCTCTGGATCTCCTACTATGTGACACATTTCTCCAATGTTTAAGCTGGTCAGAGCCAGGTTTTCTGTAACTTCCAGCCAAAAATCATCCAAACTGCTATCAAAAGTGAAGCTAAGCATTGATTCCCCTCTTTTGCTGAGAATAGTACCCTGTTTCTTTGGGGTGAAATTCCTCCTCTACCAGTTCGCCTTGTAGTTTAAATAGAAGAAACATTCTCTTAGTTCCAGGTGGGATAGATGCTGTGCTTTATTTGGATGTGGGCACAGGAAACATAAAGAAAAGTTGCTGAGGTTTTTGAAAAGCTTTCCCTTTCTCATGGAATAAGCAGATATATCATGCTCTACACCGTGGCAATGGCAGGTGAGCACAGGAGGCTCGTTTCGGTATCCTAGGACCACTGCAACACATCACCACGAACTAGGGGGCTTAACATACCAGGAAGTCATCCTCTTACAGTTTGAGGGGCTAGACTTCCAAAGTCAAAGTGTTGGCAGGGCAGTGCTTCCTCTGAAGGCTTTAGGGACGAACACTTCCTTTCATCCTCTTAGCCTCTGGTGGTTATCACGATCTTTGGCATTTCTTAGCTCGTTGCTGCATCACACAGATCTCTGCTACTGCCTTCACTTGCCCTTCTCCCTATACCTCTGTGTCCACATTTCTTCTCAGATGGGCATCAGTCATCAAATTAGGGTCTTCTCTAAACCCAGTACGACCTCATCTTCACTTGATCACATCTGCAAAAACCCTATTTTCAAATCAAGTCACATTCACAGGTTCCAGATGGGCATGACTTTTGAGGAAATACTGTTCATCCTATTCACACCCAGTACAGGGCCCAGAACTGCTGCAGCCATTTTGTATCAGTCTGGGAATGAAGTCAACACATAGAGCCTTTCAGAGTCAAGATAATCTCAAAGTGAATGATGCAGTTGGGTTCTGGATAAAACTCTCCTTAAGTTCGTTTTATTATAAACATGTAATTTACTAGAGCTAGGAACTTTCTCTTCTTATTTAAGCCACCTTGTGCTGGATTTTCTTTTGCAAGTTATGAAAAGATTTTTAACTGATAGAGATTCATATGAATTTGTTGAGAGGAGGAAAAAGCTCATGCTGGATAATAAGGAATGGCAGGAGAAAAAAATCAAGAAGATAAAAAAAAAGGAGAGTTGAAGAAAATTTTGGCTAAAGAAGAATATTAGAAGAGCAGAGGAACATCAGCCTGTATAGATTGGTAGGTGTGAGTTTTGTGAAGTTTGTGAATGCCAAGCTAAATAATTTGAAATTTTTTCTATAGGCAGATGGTATATGAGATGGTTTTTGAACATGAAAATTGGAGCAATTCATATGATATTTTAGGTTAGTTAACAGTGAAGTGCAGATTCTATTAGAAGGGGACAGATTAGAAGAGCAACTATTACTTAGAAGGGGCCAGATGTCAGATTAAAGTTTACTGCCTTGATTATTTCCCAATTCAACTACGAGTACAGAAATAGCTGCTCATTTCTGGACAGCAATGATTTTGTACCACTCTGAACCCATTCCATCCCAGTACCTAGCCTGGCCCTCTTCCTATTCCACAGACTGCACTCATCTTGCTTTAGGCCCTCCTTCTGCCTGAACTGCTTTGTCTCTCTGATCTTTGCATGGCTGGCTCCTTCATGTCATCCTATTCTCAGTTCAACTGCAGCATCTTCAGGGAGGACGTCTCTGACCAGTCAATCTAGAAGAGCTACCTGTCCCTTTCTATTGTACTGTCCTGTTTTGATTCTCAGTAACCTCAGAACCATCTGCAATTTTTATTGTCTATTTACTTACTCATTTTTGATCACTTCTCAACCTTTTGGCTAAAGTCAAGCATACTTATTCATTTTTGTAGCTTTTCTCTTTCCTAACTAGAAAGTAAACTTCATAAAAGGAAAGAGCTTGTTGGTCTTTTGATTTCTGTATCTCCAGTAACCAGTAGGAGCTCAATCAACACATGTGAAATCAGTTGTTAAATAAATAAAATTGGCTATAAAGTTCGAAAATTGCTGAACTAGTGAATTAATAACTTAAATACCTTTTAGATTAGCAAAATTAGATAATTTAGACAATCAGGAGATAAATAAAATATTTCAAAAATAAATTTTGCTCATAAAGCAAGCAAGAGTGGAAAAACTAAGGTATGTCAGTATTTTTTTTTCAGTGTTCCAAAAAGACAAGGGTGCTTTTAAAACAACACTCTGTCTCCTAAGGCTGTTCCCATCAGACATGGACATAAAGATAAGCCTTGGGGAACTTGAAGAGACTACATTTAAGCTTTTCTATTTCCATTTGTCCAGGTGGCAGTTTTATTTCAAGACCAGCTTTCTATAACTAGCCCTACGTTTCTAGAACAATTTATATCTCTGAAATGATCTGGAAAAAGCATTCACTTTTTTGTTGTGACTAGACTCCAACCCCCTGATTTGCTCTCTAGTAAGTAGAAACACCTGTACTACTTGCCTTTGACCTCAGCATGAAGCTCCTCCACTATTAATAATTGTGCTTTTCTTAAAATATGCCCCAGTGCCTCCAGTTCATTATGAGGACTCTGTTGCAAAGAATGAAGGCCAAACAAGCCTCAGCAAAGCAAGGCAGGAGCACCTTCTATGATGCAAAGAGCTTTCTAAGCCAGTCCTTCCCCATTACTCTCTCAGGATGTGGCTTTTTCTGAGATTACAGTAAATGAGCTTCTGTTACATTACTGATTTGCTTCTTTTGAATAAATTGGCTGGTAAATTTTTTGACGTTGTCTACTGAGGCTATGTGAGAAAAATATCAGTGTTAGCTTGAAGAAGTTGGCCAGTGGGTGAAGTGGCCACTAAATTCAAATTATAAATATAACAGATCAAAAGAGATACACATCTTAATTTACTGTCCATCAAGGTTGGGAATGAAACTCTAAGGGTCTGATGAATATTTATGATTTACTAAAATTTTTATGGTAAATACTATTTGAAAGTACTAGGGAACTGGCTGGAATTTGGGAATAGTTTTTATCCAGAAATTTTTGAGTTCCTACCTCACTCTCCCTTTTTTCCTCTCCTCTGCCCTCTTCACCTTCTTCTTAATAGTTTTATTACTATGGCATTTAATCAGGAATGTTTTCTAAATAAGTATCCTTTAAAGAAGGTCTCTTTTTAAAGTAAGAAACTCAGGAAGCTGAAATGGGTCAGTGGGTTGGGCAATTGCTTTGCAGCCCTGGGGAACAAGGATCAAATCCGCCCCTAGCCATGTGAACCCATGTGCTGAACTGGGGTAAGCTTCCCATGTGGGAGGCCTCTGGTTCAGCCCTAGCTCATGGGGGCGTGCCTCCCATGTAGGAGGCCCCTGGTCCAGTTCCCGCTCTGTGTGGTCCCCGCCCACCTGTGTGGAACAAAATCATGTGGAAAACTGAACGTGCAAATATGGAGAATGCTCTGGGCCCTCCCCTACTCTCTGTCTCTGTCAAAAACAATAAAATAAATCTTTAAAAAAATAAATAAAGAACCTCAAAAGTATTAGTGGAGTCATAGAATAGTAAAGTAATTTTTATAGTCATTTGCATAGTTTAATATGTTTGACCAACACCATGCATTTCCAAATTAGATAATCTTTTTTACTTTTTCTTTTTTTTCTTGGAGAATATATATGGTCTCTCACAATTAATTTGTAAAAATCATAATGAATCAAGTTTTAATTGAGATGCATAATGGAAAAGTTAACATGCCACAAACTAAATATGTGTAAGTTTATTATGAGGTGTGCCTGCATTTAAAAGTATCTTAGCAAAATTTATACATTTATTTGAGGCCACATTGGGAAGCTCTTCTAAAACATTTTTGGATTATCTCTTTGGAATTAATTTGGGAACTCATAATACATTCTTTTGAATAATTTTAGGAGTGTGAGAATTTCTTCTATTAAAGACTGATTTGACTTTAAAAATAATCAAAAGTAATTTGTTTTTAAATCAATTTCATAAGGCACATGATAAACTTGTGTTATAGTTTTTGGGATTACAAAACAAAACAATACAAATGAGATTTTAAATAAAGTTTCCTATGTGTTTCAGAGTATTTAAAGTCACACTTTGTTGTGCAGTAAATATTTCTGTTTTCTATTTGGTTACTGTCTAATTTACTTCTACTCTTTACAGGGAAATGTTTTAAATTCCTAGTAATCATTTGACGTGGTTATTCTTTTGGAGCTTAGGAACCCCTTCCACTACTGCAGAGCATCTGCAAGGCATTCTAGGATGTATTTTAAAGGCCTCGCATCTCCCATCTCTGCATAACCAAATTTATGCAACAGCAAGTAAGAAGAATACTAAATCAGATAGAAACATAACTACTGAACTCCATGTCCTTAAGATGAAAAGCTGTCTTTTAAATATGCACCTCCCAGTGCTCCACAATGAATATTGACAGATTTATAAAATGTAATACTTTTTAGATGTCTGACCAAATAGTTTCTCTTCCTCCTCCCTCAACCCAGAACTTCTCAAGGGGACACACTTTGCAAAATGCTCCCCTCTCAGTTGGAAAACATTCAGGAGAGGGTACTCTTCACTCAGAATATAGAATCTGCTAGGTCAGGTTCATCCCCTGTAAAGAGAAGGATGGAGATTGACACCAGTCTGAGAAGAGAATTAATATTTATTGAGGATCTACTTTGTTGCAGACACCATGCTAGGGACTTTGCTGATATTAATAGTGAAAATAATAACAACAAATACACATTAACATTTTAATCTAATTTAATGTATATCCCTTCATTAATACCATGAGGTAGATACTATTTTCACTTCATAGGTGGTGAAACAATGGCTCAGTTTGTTGACTTGCTCATGGCCAACTACCTAGTAAGTGGCAGTCCCAGAATTTCAGCCCATATGTTCTTTGAAATCAAAGTCAGAACATTTTTTCCTTACATTGGCTACTTGAGCAACTGTGACAATTGTCAGCCAATCTATTTATATGTAATAGTAAAAATAGGTACAGACACAATTAGTAAAGCAGTCTTAGACAAATAGTGGATGAGGTATTAGAAACCAAGGCAGATCACTTGGTATGGGTGTTCAGGATTACACTGCACCATTCAAGGAAAGCCATGTGAATGGCACACTCTGAAACAGTGCAGTGTTCAACATCAGCAGCTATACGTGCCAGCTCTGAACAGGTAGAGGTTGGCAAAAGTAGCCATGTACCACAGTACTTTGAGTTTTCGGATGCAAATGTACTCTAGAGTAAGAACTCAAGGTAAAAAGGTAACCTGTTTTAGAAAAACAATTTCTTATTTAAGAAAATGTATTAGAAACAGACATTAGAAACTTGCTTATAGTGCAGCACTGGCCAAGAGAGATGATACTTGCAGACCAACCAACAATCTGTCAGGGTGCCAATTTGTCACTTTTGTAATGATCATGTTCCTAATATCTGTGGGTTCCTTTTCATTAATAGAAGAAAATCTGCCACTGGTACAAATGTAATTTCAGTTTTGCATTGTGGAAATTTGCTGTTTGATATTGGAACACATTTAAAATAAATGTGGTTATACATCATTTTAATATGCATTTCTCACTTTATGTTTTTGTTTTTGCTAATGACTTATTACTTGCTATTTATTTTATATTTATTTTAAACTGGAAATAATGTTAGACAAAAAGCAAATTCAAGCGATTTTCTTTTTTGAATTCAAAATGGGTCATAAAGCAGCAGAGACAACTCACAACAGTGCATTTGGCCCAGGAACTGCTAATGAACACACAGTGCAGTGGTGGTCCAAGAAGTTTTGCAAAGGAGATGAGAGCCTTGAAGATGAGGACTGTAGTGGCTGGCCATCAGGAGTTGACAACGACCAATTAAGAGCAGTCATCAAAGCTGATCCTCTTACAGCTACTTGAGAAGTTTCCCAAGAACTCAATGCTGACCATTCTATGGTCATTGGGCTCTTGAAACAAACTGGAAAGTTGAAAAAGCTCAATAAGTGAGTGTCTCATGAGCTGACTGAACATCAGAAAATTGACTTCACTCACATGTGGAATATAGAACTGAAAGCAACACAGCAACAAAACCTCATGGACATTGTCAATAGTTTAGTTACCTGAGGGTAAGGGGGAAGAGGAGGGAGGGGGGCTAAATATATTGTGATGGAAAGAAAGCTGACTCTGGGTGGTGAACACATATTGTAACACATAGACACAGTACTGTAGAATTGTACATCTGAAACCAATGTAATTTTTACTAACCAATGTCACCCTCATAAATTTAACAATAAAAAAAGTTGTCGTTTTGAGGTGTCAATCTTCTCTTACACTACACAACAACAATGAACCATTTCTCAATGGGATTGTGACTTGTGACAAAAAGTGGGTTTTATACAAGCAGCGATGACCAGCTCAGTGGTTGGACCAGGAAGAAGCTCCAAAGCACTTCCCAAAGCCAAACTTGCACCAGAAAACGGTCGTGGTCACTGTTTGGGTTTGGTGGTCTGCTGCTGGTCTGCCACCACAGCTTTCTGAATCCCAGTGAAACCGTTCCATCTGAGAAGTATGCTCAGCAAATTGATGAGATGCACCAGAAACTGCACCGCCTGCAGATGGCATTGGTCAACAGAAAGGGCCCAATTCTTTATAACACCCAACCGCATGTCATACAACCAATGCTCAAATGTTGAACAAGTTGGGCTAGGAATTTTTGCCTCATCCACCATATTCACCTGACCTCTCACCAACCATCACTTCTTCAAGCATCTCAACAACTTTTTGCAGAGAAAGTGCTTCTACAACCAGCAGGATGCAGAAAGTGCTTTCCAAGAGTTCGTGAATCCCAAAGCACGAACTTTTACAATACAGAATATACAAACTTACTTCTTGTTGGAAAAAAATGTATTGATTGTAATGATTCCTATTTTGATTAATAAAGATGTGTTTGAGCCTAGTTATAATAATTTAAAATTCACGGTCCAAAACTGCAATTACTTTTGCACCAACCTAATATTAATTTCAAGTGTGCAATAACATAATGATCAGACATCTATTCTTGTCACAAAGTAATAACCTCAACAAGTCTACCACCCATCTGATACTGTGCATAGCTGTTACAATGTTATGATTATGTTTATTCATTTTGGGGGGGATTTTTTTAAATTAAATTTATTGGGGTGATATTGGTTAGTAAAATTAGATTTTAGGTGTACAAGTCTACAGTACATCATTTATGTGTTGCATGGTGAGCTCACCACCCAGAGTCAGTTTTTCTTTTCCTTCACCATATACTTGACTCCTCCTCCAACCTCCCCCACATCTCATCACCTTTCTACTCTGGTAGCCACCAAACTATTGTCTGTGTACATGAGATTCTTTTTTCTGTTTTTATTATTTATTTTGTTCTTTAGATTTCATATATAAGTGAGATCATATGATATCTGTCTTTCTCAGTCTGACTTATTTCTTTTAGCATGATGTTTTCTAGTTTCATCCATGTTGTTGCAGAAGGTACAATTTTATTCTTCTTTATGGCTGCATAATACTCCATTGTATAAATATACCTCAGCTTCTTTATCCAATTATTTAGTGATGGACATTTAGCTTTTTTCATACCTTAGCTATTATGAATGATGCTTCAGTGAATAAAGGTGTGCATAATTTTTTTTTAATTAGTGTTTTGGAAATCTTTGGATAAATACCTAGGAGTGGAATTGCTGAATCATAAGGTAGTTTCATTTTTAATTTTTTGAGGAAACTCCATACTGTTTTCCATAGTGGCTGTGCTAATTTGCAGTCACACCAACAGTGTAGCAGGGTTCATTTTTCACCACATCCTCTCCAACACCTGTTGGTTGATTTATTGATGATGGCCATTCTAACAGAAGTAAGGAGCTATCTTATTGTGGTTTTGACTTGCATTTCTCTGATGATAAGTGATCTTGAGCATTTTTTCATGTGTCTAATGGCCGTCTGTATGTCCTCTTTGGAGAAATGTCTATTCAGGTCAGATACCCCATTGGTAAATATGTTCTCCCATTCTGTAGAATGTCTTTTTGTTGTGTTGATGGTTTCTTCTGCTGTAAAAAACTTTAGTATGATGTAGTTCCACTTGTTTATTTTTTTCTCTTGCTTCACTTGCCCAAGGAGAGGTAACATGTTGCTAAAAGTAATGTCTAAGAAGTTACTTCCTTTATTTTCTTCTAGAAATTTTTTTGGTTTTGGGTCTTAATTTGTCTTTAATCTATTTTGAGTTTATTTTGTATATTGTATAAGAAGAAGGCTCAATTTCATTTTTTTCAAGTATTCTTCCAGCACCACTTGTTAAATAGAATATCTTTACCCCCATTTAAATTCCTGCTTCCTTTGCCATAGATTAATTTGCCATATAAATCTGGGTTTATTTCTGGACTCTCTAGTCTATTCCATCGATCTATGTGTCTGTTTTTATGCCAATACCATGCTAGTATTTTGCTAGTATTTTGTTTAGGATTTTTGCATCAGAGTTCATTAGAGATGTTAGTCTATAGTATAGTATACTATATGTTGGTCTATAGTATAGTATACTATAGTTTTCTTTTTTTGTGATGTCCTTGCCAGGCTTTGGTATTAGGGTAATGTTGGCCCCAGAAAATGAGTTGGGATGTATTGCCTCGTCTTCAATTTTTTGGAAAAGTTTGAGAAGACTAGGTGTTAGTTTCTCTTTGAATGCCTGGTAAAATTCATTGGTCCTGGACTCTTGCTTTTGGGAAAGTTTGGGATGATTGTTTCAATTTCCTTACTGTTGATTGGTTTGTTAAGTTATCCAGTTCTTCTTGATTCAGTCTCGGTAGACTGTATGTTTCTAAAAACTTGTCCATTTCTTCTAGGTTGCAAAAATTGGTGGCATATAGTCCTTCATAGTATTTTTGTATGATCCTTTGTATTTCTGTGGTATCAGTTGTAATTTCCCCTCTTTCATTTCTAATTCAGATTATGTGTGTGTTTTCTCTTTCTGCCTTGGTGAGTGTAGCCAGGGGTTTGTCAATTTTATTAATTTTTTCAAAGAACCAGTTCTTTGTTTTATTAATTTTTTCTATTGTTTTTCTATTCTCAATTTTATTTAGTTCTGCTTTAATTTTTATTATTTCCTTCCTTCTGCTAGCTTTGGGTATATTTTTATTTTTTGTCATGTTTTTCTTTTAAAAGATTTATTTTATTGATTTTTTGACAGAGAGAAAAAGAGACAGAGAGAGACAGAGAGAAGGGGGAGGGCCCAGAGCAGTCTCCATAGTTGACATTAGTTTTCCATATAGTTTTACTCCACAGGCGGGCACAGGGCTGCACAGGGCAGGAACTGGGCCGGGAGCCTCCCACATAGGTCCCTGCAAGAACTGAACTGGGGGCACACCCTGATTCAGCATGTGGGTCTGCATGGGCCGGGGCCGGGATTCGATCCTCGGTCCTCGGGGCTTCAAAGTGAGCGCTTTACTTGCTGAGCCATCCCAGCTTTCCCCGTCTTCTTGTTCTAGTTCTTGAAGATGTGATGTTAGGTTGTTCACTTGTCATTTTTCTTGTTTCTTGAGAAAGGCCTGTAGTGATATAAATTTCCCTCTTATTACTGCTCTCTGCATCCCAATAATTTTGGTATGTTTGTTTTAGTTGTCATTTGTTTCTATGTATTTTTTAATCTCTTCTTTTATTTCTTCTTTGATCCAGTCATTTTTTAATTACATGTTGTTTAATCTCCATGTATATGTGTTTTTTCCTGCTTTCTTTTTTTATTTTATTTTATTTTATTTTTTAATTTATTGTTAAATTTGATGAGGTTACATTGGTTGGTAACAATTAGACAGTTTACAGATGTACAAGTCCACCTCACATCATTCATGCATCGTATTGTGTGCCCATCACTCAGTATCAATTCCCCTTCCATCACCTTATATCTAGTGCCCACTCCCACCTCCCCCCACAACTGTCCCCCCGCTCCTCCCCCCTCTCCTGGTAACCACCAAACCATTGAGTGTGTCCATAATGCTTCCTGCTTTCTTTTTGTAGTTGATCTCCAATTTTAAAGCTTTGAGATTGGAGAATACACTTGGTATGATTTCGATCTTCTTAAATTTGCTAAAGCTAGCTTTGTGTCCCAGCATGTGGTCTATCTTTAAAAATGTTCCATGTGCACTGGAAAAGAATGTATAGTCCTGTGTTTTAGGATGAAGTGTCCTGTAAATGTAAATTATGTTCAGTTGCTGTAATGTATTATTTAAAGCTGGTATTTCTTTGTTTATTTTGTGTTTGGATGATCTGTCCATGGCTGCCAATGGGGTGTTTAAGTCCCCTATTATAATTGTGTTTTTGTCAATTTCTTCTTTTAGATCTGTTAGTAATTGCTTTGTAAATGGTGCTTCTTGGTTGGGGGCATATATATTCATAAGTGTAATATCTTCTTTTTGTACTGTCCCTTTTATCACTATGAAATGTCCATTTTTGTCTCTTATTATCTTTTTGATTCTGAAGTCTGTTTTGTCAGATGTAAGTGTGGCTACACCTGTTTTTCTCTGGGTGCTGTTTGCTTGTAGTATTTTTTTCTACTCTTTCACCTTGAGTCTGTGTTTGTCCTTGTGGTTGAGGTGTGTCTCTTGTAGACAGGATAAGGTTTCTTTTTGTTCTTTAATCCATTTGCTACTCTGTGACGTTTTATTGGTGAGTGCAGTCCATTTACATTTAAAGTGATGAGTGATATATAAGGATTTTCTATAGCCATGTTATCTTTTGTTTTCTGGTAGCTCTTTCTTTTTTTAATTACTTCTTTGCTTTTTTCTTCCCATTGATTATTTTAGTTTGATGGTGTTTATGATTGCTTTTTCTGTATTCTCATCTTTTGTTTTTATGTGTCTCAGTTCTAAGTTCTTTTTCAGTGGTTACCATGAACTTTATTTAAAAGAACGTTTCATATATGCAGTGGTTCCTTTTCTTAAGGATGTCTCTTGCCTCCATTCTCTTTGGAAACTTAAGTCTTTACTTTCTCCTCTACTCTGGTTAGGGCCTCACCTCACTGAGGACCACTTAGTGCCTAAGCCACCAACACACTCCAGGTGTCGGCCCTGCAGCCACTGGAACACCCGCCTCTGACTCCAGTCACTGGCCTCACGCTCCGCGGGCCCCCAGCTCCAGCTGCCTGACTCCAGCACTGGCAGCTGGATCTTCACTCCGGTCACCCGCCCCGATTTCAGGCTGCTGCTGATGCCTCGCTCCAGCCTCCTGCCCCGCGCTCTGGCCTCCTGCCCGGTGCTCTGGCCGCCCTCACTGTGCCCCCCGCACTCCCACCGGGGGCTCTCGCTACCATCAGCCACGCCGCTTCCTCTGTCCACCTGATGCTCTGGCGTCAGCGCCTCCGCCTCTGTCTGCTACTGGCCTCCAACCCGCCCAGAGTCGTTCTGCTCCTGGACCCGCATCCCCGCGCTCCCACCTCCGTCAGTCTCTCCTCTGCTGGACTCGGCTCAGCCTCTGGGTCATCACTGGGTGGGTCTCCGGGTCACGCTCTGCAGCAGGTCTCCACGAGGCCCCCTTTCTTTCTCTCTCACTCACCTCTGTTTCTCCAGCTTTAGAAATTTTCTTGGGTCTCTCAGTGGAGGCTGTGCGCTACTTAGGGACTCTCTGGTTATATTTTAGTTGTTTACATTGTTGTCTTTCCAGGAGAGGTTTCAAGAGCTCCTCTCATGCCGCCATCTTGATGACGTCTTGCCTGAGTACAGTTCTTTTACTTCCTTGGTTAAATTTATTCCTATGTCCTTTTTAATTTAATTTATGTTTTTTTTAATGCAATTTTTAATGGGATTGTTTTCTTAATTTCTCTTTCTGCTAGTTTGTTATTGGTATATAAGAATGCAACCAAATTCTGGATATTAATTTTATATACTGCTACTTTACTAAATTCCTTTATCAGTTCCAGTAATTTTGGGGTTTTCTATATATAGTATCATGTCATCTGCAAATAAGGATACTTTTATTTCTTCTTTTTTCTATTTTAGATAACTTTTATTTGCTTTTCCTGTGGCTAAGTCTTCCAAACTCTTGAATAAGAGTGGTGACAGTAGGCATTCTTGTCTTGCTGTTCATCTTAAGGAAACTGCTTTTCTTATATTGAAATATTTTCCTTCTATTATGACTTTGCTGACAATTTTTATCATAATTGCTACTAAATTTTGTTGAATGCTTTTTCTGCACCTATTGAAATGATCATATGGCTTTTATTTTTCATAATGTTTATGTGGTGTATCACCTTGATTGATTTAGGTATATTGAACCAATTTTGCACCGCAGGAATGAAATCCACCTGATTATGGTGTATGATTTTCTTAATATATTACTAAATTCTATTTATTAATATTTTGTTGAGGATTTTTGAATCTATATTCATTAGGGATATTGGCCTATAATTTTCTTCCCTTTTTTTGTGTAGTGTCTTTCTGGCTTTGGAATCAGGGTAATAGTGGCCTCATAAAACAAATTTGGGAGCCTGCCCTCTTCTTGAATTTTTTGAAATGGATTTAAAAGAGTGGATGTTAGGGAAGCTGGGATGGCTCAGTGGGGTAAGCACTCACTTTGCAGCACCGGGGACCCAGGATCAAATCCCAGTCCCTGCCCATGTGGACCCATGTGCTGAACTGGGGAGTACCCCCAGTTCAGTTTTCTCTTTGTCTCTATAACTCTCTCTCTTTTTCTCTGTCAAAAACAAAAAAATATATTTAAAAAAAAAATGGATGTTAATTATTTTTTGCATGTTCGGTAAAATTTACCTGTGAAGTCATCTGGTCCAGGGCTTTCGTTTGTTGATTGTTGATTTGATTTCATTGTTAGTAATTGGTCTGTTTAGAGTTTATGTTTCTTCTTGATTTAGTCTTAGAAGCTTGTATATTTCTAAAAAATAATCTATTCATTTCCACTAAATTATTCAATTTATTGGCGTGTAGTTGTTCACAATATTTTCTTACAATTTCTTGTATATCTGTGGTGTCTGTTGTCACTTGTCCACTTTCATTTCTGATTTAATTTATTTGACTCCTGTCTTTCTTTTTTTCTTGAAGGGTCTGGTTAAAGGTTTGTCAATTTTGTTTATCTTAAAGAACCAGCTCTTGGTTTCGTTGATTTTTTGCATTGTCTTCTTAGTCTCAATTTATTTTATTTTTGCTCTGATTTTTATTATTTCCTTTCTTGTACTTATTTTGGGCTTTGTTTTCTGTTCTTTTTCCAATGTCCTTTGGTATAAAGTTAAACTATTTACTTGAGCTTTTCCCTATTTCTTCAGGTAGGCCTGCACTGCTATGATTTTTCCCTCGCAGGGCTGCTTTTGCTGTGTCCCATAGATTTTGGGTAGTTGTGTTTTCATTCTCATTTGTCTCAAGGTACTTCTGGATGTCTTCCTTAATCTTGTTGTAGACCCATTCATTATTTAGTAGCATATTGTTTAGCCTCTATGTGTTTGTGTTTTTCAGTTTTTTCTTGTGATTAATTTCTAGTTTCATAATGTTGTGGTCAGAGGAGCTTGATAGAATTTTAATTTTCTTAAATTTCTTGAGGCTTGTTCTGTGGCCTATCATGTGGTCTCTTTTGGAATATGTTCCATGGGCACCTGAAAAAAAACATATATTGTGCTCCTTTGGGATGTAATGCTCTTAAAATATTAATTAAATCCATTTGGTCTAGTATGTCATTTAAGGATACTGTATCTGTGTGGATTTTCTGTCTGGAAGATTTGTCCATTAACGTCAGTCGGGTGTTAAAGTCCCCTACTATGATTGTGTTACTGTGGACATCTGCCTTCATGTCAGTCAATATTTGCTTTTTATATTTAGGTGCTCCTATGTAAGGTGCATAAATGTTTACAAGAGTGATGTCCTCTTGTTTGGTTAATCCTTTTATAATTATGTAATGTCTTTCTTGTCTCTTGTCTCTTGTTACAGTCTTCATTTTAAAGTTTATTTTGTTTTATATAAGTGTTGTTACCCCAGCGTTTTTCTCATTTCTACTGCATGAAATACCCTTTTTCTTTCTTTTACTGTCAATCTATGTATGTCTTTTCTTCTGAGGTGAGTCTCTTGTAGACAGCATATTCCTGGGTCTTGCTTTTTTATCCATTCAGCTACCCTAAGTCTTTTGATTGGAACATTTAGTGCACATACATTTGAAGTGATTATTGATAGGTATGTAGTCATCATTTTGTTATTATTCATGATTTTGATTTTCTTTTGTTTGCTTGTTTTCTCATTCTATACTTAAAGAAATCCTTTTTAGCATTTCTTGTACCACTGGCCTGGTGGTTGCGAATTCTTTTAGCTTTTTCTTATCTGGGTAATTCTTTATTTCTCTTTCAATTTTCAATGATAGCCTTGCTGGGTAGAGTAGTCTTGGTTGTAGGTCCTTATTTTTCATTACTTTGACTATTTCTGCCATTCTCTTTTGGGCCGCATAGTTTCTATTGAGAAATCCAGTGATAGTCTTATGGGAGCTCCCTTGTAAGTAACTAATTGTCTTTCTTTTGCTGCTTTTAGAATTCTCTCTTTGTCTTTAACCTTTACCATTTTAATTATATGTCTTGGTGTGGGCCTGTTTGGTTTCATATTGATTGGGACTCTCTGAATTTCTTGGGTTTGTGTGTCTATTTCTTTTGCCATGTTAGGGAAGTTTTGTTACTACAGTGATCCCTCGTTTTTCGTGGTTAATGGGGATCAGAACCTTCCGCGAAAGTTGAAAAACTGTGAAGTAGGATTTGCCCCTAGGAATTTTCGTGTATGCGGGTACAAGAATGTTTTAAATATGTAAACAGTATTCATACTTTACTCATTTAAGACAAAAATTACAACAGTATACGTATTTACTTAAACATGTCAGTGCTAATTAATAAGGTTAATTACAAAACCTTATACAGTAATAAACATTAATCAACATTGCTTTCTGAGA
>PVKE010035667.1:0-16773 GCA_004027555.1 Craseonycteris thonglongyai
CGTCTCCATTTTAGAGATGAGAAAAATTGAGGGAAACAGATTAAGTTACTTGCCCAAGATAGTACAACAGGTCACTGAGCCTAGGATACAGACCCAGACACTACATCTCTTGATCTTGAGACTTTAATCTCTTTACTGTTCTTTAGTAAGTTTACAGTAACTAATAAACCAGTAAATTTACAGCCTAATGGGGGATATGAGCAAGAGGTAATTTACATTAGACTATAAGTGATTGTTAACACTAAATAGTGAGTTCCGGACTTCATATCCAGTGTCTGGTACTTGTTTGGCACAGTAAATATTTGTTGAATGAGAGGGAAACAGAAAGTACAAGCAAAGGTGTAACAGAATTGCTTAACCTAAACGGAGGTCAAGAAACACTTGCTGGAGTTAGTGATATTTAGGTTGAGATTGAGGGTTAAGTAGGACTTGGACAAATAAAGGGGAGAGTCTTCTAGGTAGAGTGAAATGAACAGCTTGCTAAAAGGCTCTGAAGCCCGAGAAAAAGAGGAATAATTACACTCCTCAAAAAAATGTAAATAAGCTCAGTGTGGATTGAAAACAGTGAAAGGATATGGTGGGATGAGGCTGAAGATAATTGTAGCACTCATAATCCTGTATAGCTTTTTAAGAAATATAAACTTAATCCTGAAAGCAGTGATGTGCCACTGAAGGATTTTAAGCATGGGAATGACATCAAATGTACCAGTATCTTAGAAAGATCAATTCGGTGGCTGGCTCGAAAAACTAAATTGGATGGTAAATTGATATATACCGTACACACTCAGAGTTAGGAAGCTATGCCATTTACTAGGCAAAACATAATAACGGCTTGTACAGTGGCTGTGTGGATGAAGTACAATGACTGAAGCACTTTTTAAAAAGTAAAATCAGTAGTATGGGGGAATAGTCGAAGGTTATGGGTTAAATTTTAGCTTCAGCAACCGGGATGGGTGGTAGTGCCATTTATTACTCACCAAGTCATGAAGCACAGTGAGAGCAGAAGCAAAGAAATGCTGAGTTCCGCTTTGAACATGTAGAGTTGACTTGCCTAAGAGATACTTACAAGTGAGTGCTTCCAATACACAGCTGACTATACTAAATGTGAAGCTCAGAAGCCTTCAGGATTAGAAATATGGACTTGAGAAATCATCAGAGCTAATAACTGAAATGTAAGTAATAAAATTACTAGACCATTTTGATTTTGTATGCAGCATCTCTTTCCCATTATTGATGGAATTTAAACCATCATTAGCACTCAGATATTCAACATAAATTATTTTGGTAAAAGATCTACTGTAAATCCAGATAAGATGAGAGCTTTTCAGGTATCAATCTTAGAAGTAGAGCAAAATACCCAGTGTACTAAAACAGGAGAATTTGTACCTCCTACCTTCATGTATTAAGAAAACTTGCCTATTATTTGCAAACCTCAAGAAATACTACAAAGCCTAGATATTGAAAGAAACAAATCTTTTTTAAGCCTCCATATTGTAATGAAATCTTAAAATTATGAAAACATTTTGGTAAAATAAATGACATGAGAGAAAAATCAGCCTTGTGACATTTCCAAATATTATCGTGTATGATTGTAGATTTGAGAGGTCTGGAAATTTTAACTTTTCACTACTGATGTTTCTTGTCAAATACCTAATTAAAATGGGCTTTACAACATATTTGCTTCACAAGGCTAATTTTCAAATCAAAGATTTTCTTTATAAACCAATCTCATAAATGAATTGCACCCAACTCTACATTTTGCAAATTTTATCAGATTGTTCCAAAATAGCTTGTGAGACATTATATTAAAATTTTAGAGCTCATTAATGTGAAAATTATGCTTAAGAAATTTTGAAATATGAGACTATAGTACTGACTTCTTTTATGAGCAATTTTGATGAACTGACATAGACAAATCACCTCAGTTCTCAGCCTCAGTTCTCAGAGTACAGAGTAATTATAGGAATTAATTTGAAAATATTTAGAAATATCTTAATCCAAGCTAATGGAATGATTCCTGGAAAAGTACCTGATAGCCCTTGCTTTGTTTTGTTTCTAGTATTTTAAGCAGATGAGTATAGTGCTTAAAAAAAACACAAAATCCACAAAACTTTAAAAAACACTTTCATGTACAAAAGTTAGGGTAGTTTAGGAAGGTTCTGTACCTAGTGTTTCTTACCTCCAAATAGAGCAGGTAGAGTAGAAACTTAACATAATGTAAAGATGCAATTTCCCAGTTTACCCTTGCTGTGTTCTTTTTCTTAAAACCCAACGTAACTGCTTCTTTCCCTACAAAGCAGGTCAAATTGCTCAGTCATTAAACTGCACCAAGAAACCACCTCACAGAGGATCTGATGCCCACTACCCCTAAAAGAACAAGACACACAGAGATGAAAACTAGTTTCTATTTATTATGTTAAAACAACTCTATGAAATAATTGACAACTCTACATGTAGAAAATTAAATTGCTAGAAAAATAAGCTACTGCATGTGGAAAACATTATGCAAAACTAACTTTGCCTCTAGACCACTCTTATTGATATCAAATGTCATCACAAACTGGCCACAGCAGTTTTTGGCAAATAGAGAAACAGTAGCAAAGTCCTAGTGAAATTTTGACTACTAAGGTTGAACTGTTCATTCCAATAATCCTAAAACTTCCTTACAATCACTTTATCTTTCTATACATTCTTAATTCGTACAGGATAAAGACCTAGCAAAGTGGTTCTAAGAGACAAATGAGATAGAAAATTAACATTTATAGTTATCTACAAGGCAAATTCAGTAGAAGGCAACAGAGGAAATATAAATCACTGCAAAGTTACATAATTTAGTCCAGGTGATTAACGCCAACATTTCTCTTCTAATGCTGACCATTCAAAGGAATGAATTTAAGTATTAAAGCTCTTCTCACTTCTCTAGGAGTGATTCTAGCTCTTCTTGCAGAGAGCTGAGCTGCTCCTTTTCTCGGTCTTCTTTTTGTTTGAGTTCATCCAGCACAGCCTGAAATCTATTCTTGAGGGCCAGGTTTTCCACTTTCATGATGAGATCTTCCTGTCGTTTTGCCCTGTCCTGGGTCTCTTGGAGCTTGCCTTTCATGTTATCAATCTGTTTCTGAATTCCCATAATCAGCTGATTGGTTCCCTCATTTTCTTGGTGCTGTTCATCTGATGCACTTAGCTTGTCCCGTAGCTGTCTTTCTAGATCTTCCTCAGTGTCAATGATGTTTATATCTTCTTCATCTTGATGCTGTGTCTCATCTTCATCTTCACTGCTGCTGCTGAGGTCATTGAATATTTCCCGAAGCTCATCATGTTCTAATGAGTCATGGCCCTGCCTATGGCCTGACATTCCTGGAGAAGAGATATCAAGGCCTTGATTTTCTGTTTCTTTTGTTTCATCTTCAGCAATTATTTCCCAACGAGTACTGACAGCTTCAGCATCTGTACTCAGCAAACGCTTCACTTCTTTTTCCACATCTGGAGATTCAATATACTTCTTCTTTGCTGTCTTCCGGAACCTTCTCTTTCTGACATTCTTTAGAGGCAGAGTGATTCCATGGTTCCATATAAACTTTTTCTCTTTGTCCTTATCCTTTTTTTTGCTTGCTTTGGGATCAGCACCAGCAGCAGCAGCAGCTGCAGCAGGAGCAGCAGCAGCAGGAACTGGTTCCTCCACTGGAGGATAGAGATCACCATCAACGGTGGACACAAGCATCTGACAGATATCAGCTGTCTTGTAAAAGGTTTTTTTATCAATGGTTTTTAAGCTTTCCATAACACAAGGCAGATCTACCAATTTTGAAGCCAATGGAACCCGGTCCACCCTGACAATTCCATGACGCCCATCAGGGTGTAGCTCAATTGTCAGTCTGTCCTTCAAGTTGACATGGCCAGACTGTACTGCCCGCCTCACAGTAGCCGCATATTCCGGAGGTAGACGTAAGATAAACTGGCTCTCCAGTTCGTGAGGAGCATCATCTTTGCTCTTACTCATCTTTATTTCTTTGTGACTCACTTTTCTAATAATCACTTGTTGCACTTTAAAAAGTTCCAGCTATTACAACAGGTAGAAAGATCGGTTTATTATGAATTGAAATCTTTAACTGCAAAGAGTTCCAAGCAGAACTGCTGCTAAGCGTCTATTGTCTTAACTTTGAATTAAGCACCAAGTCTTTTTAAGTATGCTGTGACTGAATACCAGTTGTTACAGACACTGGCTTATTCAGTTAGGTCCATTTAAATATATTAGTTGTAATGCCAGATTCCAACCTCTAGATGGCGCTGCCGGACAGTGCTCACAGCTAGCAAGCAGAAAAACAAATGGCGGCTCCTGCGGAAAAATTTTCAGCACAGAAAGTTAAAGAGCCTAGCACAGAAAGATACTCCCAATCCACACACTTTCCGCGCGGGGGGGAGACGGGGCATAAGCAAAAAGCGGGGCGCAGTGAGCTCTCTCCGCCTCAGGTACTTACAGTCCAGTGACGATTATAAACCCAGGTTCACCGGACAGGAGACTGCAGAAAAGAAAGACACTCGGAGCAAGGCGGACGGGGGCCTAGCGTCTCCTTCCCGATTCCTCTACTCCTCCCGGTTCCTGGCAAAGCGATCAATTACTGATTATCAATGAAACGGCCCAGGGTGGGCGGCGCGAAATCCCACCAAGACTAGCAGCTCTGAGCGTCAGACTCTGCAACTCTGCAACTCAGCAACTCCGCGACCGCCCGACTCCTCCAACCTCTGTCCGGTGCTGCAGACTTAGCGGAGAAGGAAGTACCACGTCATAGCGCGGGGCGGGAGGAGGCTGTGAGTGACAGCACGACTCAAACGAAAGTGCTGCCTGCCCAGAGTGCGCAGGCGCAATGCGTAAGTCTTCTCGCGATAACGTAGCTTTAGGCGGTGGGAATTATTTTTCTTAAAGGGCTATCGGTTTAAAAATATTTAGAGATACCGGTTTCAAGAAAGACCTAGATCTTCCCGCATCGACCTTACCCCTCCGCGCCGCTAAGCCAGAACTTTTACTGGGTCGCTGTGAGGCCAGATAGCTCCTAGACTTCCCGGTGACTGTCGGATGTAGGACATCCGTGCGGAGTCTGCTTCTGGAAACATGCCCCCCTCTCACCCCCCAGAGGATATCCAATCTGAAGTCAATACGAGAATTTATAACTATGCATGCAGTGGATTTAAAAGTACCTACATCTGTGGAGTGAGGAGAACACGCTGCCCACTATGTTTTGGTGGTTATCAAAATGCCTGGAGTAGACTCATACCTCCGTGTCTGTTTCTGTTGTGAAGGACCCCAAGAGAACAAGGGTGATTCCTCTTTTAAATATGTTTCACATAGATATAAACGTAAAGAGAAGTGTTCTAGAGGTATATGTTCGTTTAGGACAGAGTTGTCCAATAGACAAGTCGTCTAAATGCAATAGAACACAATTGAAAATATTACTTCCTGCCACTCCCTTGCCAGTAATTTTTTAATTAGGGATTTTCTTAATTCCAATTCTGCTACTTTGATAACTGTTTTCTGCTCGTCTATTCTGTGTTAATCAACACGTACTTATAGTATTTCAGCCTAACTATATAACATTTCCCATTGATTCCTACTCATTTCCATTTATTTTTTAATGGATCAGTTTGGTCGAGCATCAAGGTCACTAAAATTTAATTTCTATCCTCGAAAATATTAACAACTGCATCTAAATCTCAGAAAACTCTTTTAAAATGTGATTAACATTTCCAAAATTCCCTTTGTTTCCTTATGTATTTATTGTCTCCCTTATTCCCTCAGATTGGAATCTCCATGATAATCAGGAGTCTTCTATCCTGTTCATTGTGTTCCAGTGCCTGGTACCAAAACATGAGGGATAATCAAAAAATATTTGCTAATTGAATGAACCAATTGATCCATCTGGAAGGATGATAAATATAGTCTATGATAATTTGTGAGATCAAATGCACGCTATGTCACCTTGAAATGAGAGCCTCTTCATAAACATTTCCTCTAGTCAAGGGCAGTGCCAATTGTTATGAGCAGAGAGGTTTGCTAATACTGTGTGTGAATGTGCCCTCATTGATTATACACAGTCTTGTGTATCATGGAAGGAAATTAAAATGGCCTGGCACCAGTTTTGTTTTGTTTTGTTTTTAATGTTAAGTTTGGGGTTGAAATTGTACTCTTTCAGATAACTGTACATTTATTCTCTTTGTTCTATAATGTGTTGAAGAAAGTTAGCTGATTTATCTATAATTTCCAGTATGATCTATTTCCTTTCTTCAAAGATGAAATTTTGTATTGTGCTTGTTCCTTAATAATACCTGATTTTACTTATTTTATAGATAGGTGAGTTTAACCTGCTAGCCTCTGGAAGATTTGCCAAGGAAGGAACACACCAAGAGTTCAGGCAAGCAAGTTTATTAAAGAGACCTGCCGGGTTGACTCCAAAAGTGGCCTCTGAGGCATCTGGGGAGATAGGAGAGCATTTTATTTTTTTAAAAAAGATTTATTTTATTGTTTTTGACACAGAGACTGAGACAGAGAGAAGCAGCATTTTAAAGGCAGGTATCAGGAAGTTCTAAGCGGGAGGGGGATAGGGGCAGACATTGTGGTTTAAGCTATCTTCCCCATATCATTGTCCTGGCGCCCTGAACTTTCTGAGAACTATTTGTTCTTGGCCATGATTTGATTTTTACAACCTCCAGCCTTTCTGACACTCAGGGAATTCTTATCTCTTATCTTTGGTCATGGGTTTTACAATGGCCTTTTTGCAGTTTTTGGATTCCCTGGCCCTAACAGCCTCCATATAATGCTTTATTTGATTATATAAAATGTGAAGCTATGATTATACATGAAAATAATCCAAATATTGCTTTGCATTTTAATTGACTATAGTTTTATGATACTCAGATATCCTCACAAAAAGTAACCTGAGATAACTTATATGCAATTCTGACTTGCCAAAATTATGATGTATCTTAGTAAACCTTTAAATGGCAGATGGTCAGAGATAATTAAAAGGATAAAAGTTTCCCCTAAATATGTACCTTCTTATCCTGAAATATATTTTCTGCTTTTGAGTTCAACACTTTTTATAATGCTGGGGTTTTTCTAAGGGGAAGTTACATTGATCCTAAAGCTAAGGTTTTTACCACATCACTATTACTTTAATATCTGTTGATAAATCCAGTTGGGGTTTTTTTTTTTTTTCCTAATTCGTTAGACATATAGAAATACTCTGAATTAATGAAAGAATTATACTCCTTTGGTTGTTCCTTGGTATATCTGTGATAACTAGTGCATCAAAGATTTGGAGAGAGCAGTAAATTCCCCCATATATAGTAACAAGTCCTCCAAATACTTTCTACCTATGATAAAGGAATATCACAATCAGGCTAGTGCTATATGTTTGAAAATTCCCTTTAATAAACTTTTCAAGTTCCTTATACTGTGGAAGTTAAAAAGTAATGGGTGATGGGGGAAAAGCCCTGCTTATCTTTTGGAGATAGAAAATTATAAAGGTAAGGAAATAGCAAATACTCCCCAAAGTACTCTTATATACTGCTATATTACTGTATAAACAGTAAAAAGCAGGTTAACTGAAATATAGTAATATTTTGTATCAAATATGATACTTTCCATAGGGAAAAAAAAAAGACCAACCTAATTTACATTGATCTAAACAATAAAAAAAAAAAATCTATTACTCAAAAAGCAGGTAGACTGGAGCAGCTGTGTCCAACAGAAATGTAATGAGAACCTCAGATGAAAGCCACATGTTGTATATTAGTAGCCACAAGTGAAGTTAATTTCAATATTTTATTTAACCTAATCATCAAACATTTCAGTATGTCAGTGTAGAAGTTATTAATTATATATTTTCATTACATTCTTCAATAAATTCTTATTTTGTACTAAATTTTCAAAATTTGGTGTGTATTTTACATTTACACATCGCAATTTGGACTAGCCACATTTCGAGTGCTCAGTTGCTACAGGCGGCTGCTAGTTATGTTGTTGGACAGTACAGTTCTAGAAGTAGGGCTGCCTCTAGGGATGATAGAATCATGGCCTGGCACAAATTGTTTTTCTTTTTGTAATTGTAGAGAATGAGCATTTATTTATACTTTCTCAATTATCTTTTCAGCTTTGCCCTCATTTCCTTGTCAATTTCCAAAGTCTGTGGTCATAAGAAACCTGCCAGCATTAACCGGGGAACTTCTATCCTTGTCCATGATAAATTCAGACAGTGGTTCCCTCAAACCAAAGTCTGTCTTTCTTCTGACTGGACAAACTTAGGTCATGTACCAATCCCTGGCTCAATAACAGTCACCATTTTTATTTTCAAAATGGTGGGGAAGAGGTGATATTTGGTAATGTCTGGAGACATCTTTGATAGTTACAACTGTAGAGGTGAGGTCTACTGGCATGTACTGGGTAGAGGCCAGGGATATTGCTAAATATCCTATAATAACACAGAACACTTATCTCCCCACATTTGAGTTATCTGGCTCAAAGTAGTATCAAAGTTGAGAAACCTTGCCTTAAGCTTATTATTTTAAGCCTGTATCCCTAACTAAACACCGATAAGTAAAATGAGATTAGCATTATTGGTTTAGATCTCTCAGAACCTGTTACAGCTATGAATAGGTTCATCTTCAACTTAGGAACCCAGAGAGTGGGCCCCTAAACTAAAAGGGAAGTGTTAGAAGAAAGGAAAGGGCATGGCCAACTGTCATAGTGCTTTTGGGCTGCTGTAACAAAGTACCATAAACTGAGTGGCTTGTAAACAACAGAGATTTATTTCTCAATTCTGGAGTCTAAGAGGTCCAAGACGAAGGCACTAGTAGATTTGGTGTCTGGTGAGGGCAGGGGTCCATGTTCATAGACAGCAGTCTTTTTACGATCCTTTTACATGGTGGAAGGCGTGAGGGAGCTCTCTGCAGCCTCTTTTACAAGGGCATTAATTCTGTTCCTGAAGACTCTACCCTCATGACCTAATCACCTCCCAAAAGCTTTACTTCCAAATAGCATCACATTGGGGAATAGGTTTCAACATATGAATTGGGAGGTGGGGGTGGGGGGATGGAGCACAAATATTCAGTCTATAAAGGCAACCCATAGCATCCACAATAAAGATTGGGAGATTATAATAATACATATGTAATTCCAAAAATATCCAAATGGCCAACAAACACATGAAATGATGGTCCTCAACATCACTAATCACTGGAAAATGCAAATCAAAACAACAATGAAATCCCACCTCATAGCCATTAGTGTGGCTACTATTTAAAAAAAAAAAAAAAAAGGAATAGAAAATAACAAACGTCGGCAAGGATGTGGAGTAATTGAAACCTTTATGCACTGTTAGTGGGAATGTAAAATGGTATAGCTACTAGGGAAAACAGTATAGTGGTTCCTCAAAAAATTAATAGAATTACCACATGATCCAGCAATTCCACTTCTGTGTATACACCCAAAAGAATTGAAAACAGGGTCTCTAAGTGTTATTTGTACACCCATGTTCATAACAGCATATTCACAATAGCTAAAAGTTATAAGCAACCCAAATGTCTATCAACAGATGGATGGATAAGTAAAACGTGGTATATACATACAATGGAACATTACTCGGCCCTGAAAAGGAAGGAAAGCTGATATATGCTCCAGCATGAATGAACCTTGAGGATATTATGCTATGTAAAATAAGCCAGTCACAAAAAAAGACAAACACTGTATGATTCCATTTACTCATATATACAGTAGAGTCAAAAATCAGAGACAAAAGAATAGAAAGGTGTTTTCAAGGAGCTGGAGAGAGGGGGAAACGGGGAGTTAATATTTAATGGGTATAGGGTTCAGTTTTACAAGACGGAAAGAGCTCTGGAAATAGATGATAGTGGTGATTGTGTGACATGAATGTCTTTAATACCACTGAATTTTATACTTAAAAATGGGTATGTAAATTTTGTCATGTGTATTTTACCACAATAAAAAAGAAAGTGGCTATGTATTTAAAAAGTATGGATAAGAATTGAATATAAAATCTTTAAATCAGTAATTATACAATGCAATTACTGGTGATTTTGAATTTTAACTATTTTTTTACCTTTTTATGGTGAAAATTGCCTTTATAGTGTAAAACTTAACTGAGAATTTCTTCTTGTAATGTAAAATTCTTTTCACAAGGCATAATTCCTTGAGTAAAGGTTTTCTAAGAAAACAAAGCTTCAATAGTATATCCTCTTCCACAAAAGGAGATGTCAAGAGGGAAAATTCTGTACGAATTCTTAAGTCAATGTGAATTTTAATAAAATCAAACGTTTGCTTTACATTTTTGTGGAAAGACTCGTTAATAGTTTGTCAAAAAGAAATGATGGCTTTCAGTCTTTGTACTAAACCAGCTGGTATTCTAAAGGAAGTCCCAGAAATAAAGCAAATGCAGTCAGTCTCCTGCGAGGACTTGCGGAAATAACATGCGGTAGATATGTTCTGGGCCAGTGGGTGCCGCTGTCGGCCAATCGTGGGTGGAGTGACGCAAAGCAATCCACTAGCGACTCTGACGCAGCGATATCCGCGTCTTTAGAGAAGCGCCTGGAGAGTATTCTTCTGTACGCCATCTCCACTACAATCCGTTCCAAGTGTCTGGATCAGGAACGTCAGGGTGTTTAATGACCTACACGGAGGCCCTGCGTTTTCTTTTCAGCCCACCTTTGTAATCGGAGAACAACCGTGGCGAGGTGTATTCAGACCTGAGGAGCAGCTTGGAGAAGAGATTGGAAGAAATCCTCCACGGGGAAGGCGCCCGGGGCGCAGGAAGCGCCGTTTCCCTTCCTGCTGTCTTTGTTCAGCCTAGTGAATTACGCAGCGGTCGCCCTCAGAGATTCCAGAAGAGACGCCTAAAGGTTTAAAGATGGGGGAACTCGCCCAAGACCTTCCTCTCAGTGACCAGAACCATGGGTGAGTGCTAAGTAGCCTCTCTTTACCGCCAGCGGAGAGAGCAGGGACGGACTTGGGAATGGCAGGATAGATCTAGCCGATACACTAAAAGAAGTCCCTAGGCCCCTTGCATTTCAAAACTTCACTGGAAATCCTATAAATGCTTTTCCTATAAATGTATTCCTCCTGGATAGAAATAACATGGCTTTTAGGACAGACATTTTGTTTTGAAAATTCTAGAAAATATCTGAATGGGAGCAACGTTTACTCCTCAACCACAGTAGATTTGGATGCTGCAAGTCATTCTCTATGAATTTATCAGACCAGTTTCAATACCATAACCACCTCCCCTGCCCCCAGAAATAAAAGAGAGCATTAGGGCAGACGATACTCTGGTTGCTACTGGAGAAATCTGGAGCTGAGGAGCAGAACTGCCACCACGTGGTGGTGGGGAGGTGGCAGAACAGCTCAGGGCAAAATTTGGGTCTTGGGTGCCAGTGCCTCTCCTGAGCCACAAGGAGTACAGCAGAATACAGAAGCTGCCCACTACCTGCTCTCTGCATCCTTCAGGTGATCCCCACTGACCTAGGTAGGACACACCCTTAAGGTCGAGTTCCCTTCTTCCCATACACTCTAACAGGGCATACAGGATATATCCAGTGTGCAATAACAACAGCAGCATCTTGTATTTTAAAGAGAGAGAGTTACCTCAGGCACAGAAGAGAATTCTGGAGGCAGTTTAAGGGCCCATTTCAGAAACCTGGCCAAAACGGAGGTTGGGAACCTAATGCAGTGCTGCTGACTTGCAGCTGGGTGGCTCGTCTTAGTAGAGGCAAGAACTGTGGTTGCCCTGAACAAAACACCAGGAGTCAGAAACTTGCTTAAATGGAGAAGTGAAAGATATTGTAGAGAGTAAGAAACACACTGCCAAACACCTCTAATTCTTCACTTCTAAGAATTATTCTGTAGTTCTTTGTAAGCTATTGTCAGATGGAATTCTAAATTGGAAGCTGAAGTACAGTGTTGCCATCAGAGGCGCAGACAAGGACAAGCTATCCCTCTCCTCCAGCACAAGCATCATCCTGCATATAACCCACATCAACAAAAACACTCTGGTCTCCAACAGGCCTCCTATATGGCCCAGTGTACCTGGAACACCCACTCAGAGCCTCGATCGAACACTTTACTGCTTCTGACGTGGATGTGGGGTCCTCTCTGCATCCTATTTCTTCCTGACCCATGACCCAGAGCCATAGGTGCTGTCCTCTGACATATGGGTGAGCACAGAGCACAATGGTGTTCACTGAAGCCTACATTAGAGCTGACTCTGGGCTTGTGACCAGGGTTTGTCATTCTGAGCCTGTCTGTACTGGTAGACTGCCACCTCGAAAATGCACAGCTGCAGCTAGAAGTCACAGCCCTCTTCAATGTTGCACCATGCACTGTGTGGCCTGGCTACCTGGTCACCAAGTTGAACGCCAACTAGGGCATGGTGCCTGACAGTCCTATAGTGTGCTTCAGAGCACCAGTTCTGACTCTTCGTCCTGGGGGTGCACAAGATTGGGGTGCACACTGTGGTGCTGCCGGCAACAGAGGATGCTGCTTCCCAGGGCCCTGCTGGCTGCCCAGGCCCAATGGCGACAGTGGTCACGCAGCACCTGGTCTTTGCCTACAGTTTCCAGGAGTTGCTGCTGGACCTCACCAACCACCTGGCACTTGCCACCAGGCAGGCAGAACTGCAGTTGTGCCTGGCCTTGGCCTTGATCTCAGTGCTCTCCTTGTGGTGACTCTGGCCCTTGCCCTACACCTGCAACACTCCAGCCCTGCGTTCAGTCTAGCCTCTGCTCCAAGCCCAGATTGGAGTTGCTCCCACTTCAGCGAGAGAGCTTTGCCCTGTTCCTGCAATCTATGTGTGGCTTCAGATATTGCAAAGTCTTAATTTCTTCAAGTTAACTCAAGAAACATCTTTCAACGGATAATCTGTAATGCCAGCAGTGAAGCCCTAAATATTACAATGGATTCAAATGTATCCGTGTGAGTTTTAAGTTTTATTTTGTAAATACCATCCTTTTATACGTCAGTTTTGCTTGTTTTTCTTGTTGGTCAGGGGAGGAGAGCTCTACAAGTTTACTTGCTAGTTTGTATGTATATTTTGGTTTGTTCATTAATCTGGACAATTCTGCTGGAGAAAGATTTGTGCCTATTCATGTATGTTCAAAAAAGTTGTGTTTCTTGCTGAAGAGTACTTTCCTTACAAGAGTGAATAGGGTTCACGGCATCTTTAAACTTCTACCCTTGAGCTTCACACAATTGCCCTTGAGATGCTGAGAAACAGTAGATTTTGCTACACAGAACAGAAATTCTTCTTCCAAGAACTCTTCTGATGGCTTTTGATTGTTTTCTTTCTTTACTCATTTTCCAGACTGTTCTCAGTCATAGTGTTCATAGGTTTACTATCAATACCTGGCCCAATTTGTTTCTGAAAAATGTCTACCTCTGGAATACAGAGGATACTCTTCCCTAACTTTTGGGTAAAAAAATAAATCACTCTAAGCCTGAGACATTTTAGTTAGTAACATTTTGCTAATTTTGTAATAAGTAAAAGAAGGAAGGCAATCTAGTCTAACAGTCCTGCTATTTAATAAAAACAACTTCTCTTGGAGAAATTATTGAGTATGCTTGTAGGAGAATATACATTATCCTAATAGCCTGTCTAAAAATGAAGATATGGCCTTTTCCTTTATAGTTCTGAAGAATAATATCACTACCTCTTGTGTCTCTTCAATTTGAAGTCTAAATTAGACATTCATGTGACATTTTCCAGTGAAATTCCAAGAACCTGATGTTATGTTTTTCAAAATATATAGTCTTTGGGTGAACAAAAGGTCTTCTTAAAAATCCACATAATACATAGACACTTTAGAAAAATAGGAAAAATGAGGATGGGGTAAAACATTCTTCAGGGAAGCCGGGATGGCTCAGCGGGTTGAGGGCTTGCCTTGCAGCCCGGGAGTCCAAGGATCGAGTCCCTGCTCTGACCTGTGCGGACCCATATACTGAACTGGGGTGTGCTTCCCTTGTGGTAGGCCCCCCGGCCTGGTTCCTGCCCAGCACAGCCCCACACTCACCTGTGTGGAATGAAACAATATGGAAAACTGATGACATACAACCATGGAGACTGCTATGGGCCCTCCCCCTTTCTCTCTCTCTCTCTCTCTCTCTCTCTCTCTCTCTCTGTCAAAACAATAAAATAAATCTTAAAAAAATATCCTTCAATATTTTCAAGGTTTTTGATAAATATCCAAGCACAATGGAGAGGAAATGGGACAGTCTAATTTTTAAAAGTCTAGCCTGTATTCTAAACGTTTATTTTCCTTTTGATTTTTTCATCCTCCAGTCACAGGGTGGTTGTTCTTTTATGTGGCCCAAGAAGTGATCAAATGGAGGGGTAATTTTTCCCCCTTTGTGATATTCCCTGAGTAGCAAAACAGGTAAAGCAGATTGCTTGGGAATACTGGGGTTCTACTGTATATTGCAATTTAGCAACACTTAGGTATGATTAATTAAATGAACATAGTAGTTCCTCCTTTTCATACATAAAATGCATAGCTATTTACTCTACAATCAAGCTAAGACTTAAGGAAAGCTATAGATCAGGTTAATGAGAGTTTTAGTATATAGGAGTGCAGTAACTGGTAAAGACTCTAGGCGCCGCTGTTCACCAGTTTGGAAGATTCAGGATGCACGCGTGCGCACACCCCACAACCAAAAAAAAAAAAAAAAGAGCTTAGAGCCTCCATCACCGCCAGATTGAAAACCGTCTCCCGGAGGCTGCCCAGATTCTACTTCAGGACCACTTTCTGCTCTAAATTCTCCTGAACATTTAGTTAATTTAGACTCAGACGGGCAGAGAAACAATACCCGTGGTACCGGACTGGGAGAACACTGTGAAGCGAGAAAGCAATGGCGATTTGGGTGAAGCTGCCCTGCTGTGGCGGGCGGGTCCTGCTCCTTTTTCTCGGGCTGTTGTTGGAAGCCTGGGCCGGGAATATCCGCTACTCAGTGCCAGAAGAGTCAGAGGAAGGTTTCTTCGTGGGTAACATCGCCAAGGACCTGGGGCTGGAGCCCCGGGAGCTGGCGGCGCGCGGGGTCCGCATCGTCTCCAGAGGTAGGACGCAGCTTTTCGCTCTGGATCCGCGAGGCGGCAGCTTGGTCACCGCGGGCAGGATAGACCGGGAGCAGCTCTGCGCCCAGAGCGCGCGGTGTCTGGTGAGCTTTAACATCTTGGTAGAGGATGAAATGAAGCTTTTCCCTGTTGACGTGGAAATAATTGACATTAATGACAACACTCCCCAATTTCAGTTAGAGGAGGTGGAGTTTAAAATGAATGAAATTACCACTCCAGGTACCAGGATCCCTCTGCCTTTTGGGCAAGACCTTGATGTGGGTATGAATTCGCTCCAGAGCTACCAGCTCAGCCCCAACCCCCATTTCTCCCTGGATGTGCAACAAGGAGCTGATGGGTCTCAACACCCAGAGATGGTGCTGCAGAGTCCCCTGGATAGGGAAGAAGAAGCTGTCCACCACCTTCTTCTCACGGCCTCTGATGGAGGCAACCCAGTCCATTCAGGAACCCTCCGCATTCGTGTTCAGGTGGTGGATGCAAATGACAACCCGCCAGCATTCACTCAGGCACAGTATCACACGAGTGTCCCGGAGAACGTGCCGCTGGGCACTCGGATGCTCACAGTAAAAGCCACCGACCCAGATGAAGGAGCCAATGGAGAAGTCACATACTCCTTCCATAATATGGACAACAAAGTGGCCCAAATATTTCAATTGGATTCTCACGTAGGAGAAATATCAAATAAAGAACCCCTGGATTTTGAAGAATACAAAATGTATCCATTGGAGGTCCAAGCTCAGGATGGTGCAGGCCTCATGGCCAGAACTAAGGTGCTGATCAAAGTTCTTGATGTAAATGATAATGCCCCAGAGGTCACCATCACCCCTGTGACCACTGCAGTCCCAGAAAATTTTCCTCCTGCAACCATAATTGCTCTGATCAGTGTGCATGACCAGGACTCCGGAGAAAATGGTCACATTACGTGTTCCATTCCTGGAAATCTACCCTTTAAATTAGAAAAGTTAGTTGATGATTATTACCGTTTAGTGACAGAAAGAACACTGGACAGAGAACTTACCTTCAACTACAACATCACAGTAACAGCAACAGATCAGGGAACTCCAACTTTATCTACTGACATGCACATTTCCTTGCAAGTGACAGATATCAACGACAATCCCCCTACCTTTGCCAAGGACTCCTACTTTACATACATTCCGGAAAACAACCCCAGAGGGACCTCCATCTTCTCAGTGACAGCCCATGATGCTGACAGCAATGAGAATGCACGAGTCACTTACTCCCTGGCTGAGGACACACTCCTGGGAGCACCTCTGTCCTCCTACATCTCCATCAACTCAGACACTGGTGTTCTGTATGCCCTGAAATCTTTTGACTACGAGCAATTCCAGGAACTGCAACTGAGAGTGACTGCGTGTGATAGCGGGGACCCTCCACTCAGCAGCAACGTGTCGCTGAGCATATTCGTGCTGGACCAGAACGACAACACACCAGAGATCCTGTACCCCACTACACCCACCGACGGTTCCACGGGCGTGGAGCTGGCACCCCGCTCCGCAGAGCCCGGCTACCTGGTGACCAAGGTGGTGGCGGTGGACAGAGACTCGGGCCAGAACGCCTGGCTGTCCTACCGCCTGCTCAAGGCCAGCGAGCCAGGGCTGTTGGCGGTGGGGCTGCACACGGGCGA
>PVKE010035668.1:0-16774 GCA_004027555.1 Craseonycteris thonglongyai
ATTATAACCCAGAATTATGAGTTAACTCTAAAATGTACTTGCAAAATAGGCCAAGGGAGAGGACATTGGGTCAACTAGGTGTTATCAACTTAGTAAAGTAGAAAAGACAATACACTACTTTAATTTTTGTCTTCCCTTTACATTATGTTTTGCTATTTCTTTTAAGAATGTAAAACCCATTGTTAAAAATTTTGTTCTGAATAAATATTTATCTTTTGTATTGCTAAAAAAAAAAAAAAAAGAGAAGCCAATTACAGTGCAAATAATGTGGTATTCTTTTGTAACTGAAGTCTTGAAATGTTCTGTAGTGTTAAGCAAAGTTTCCTCTTGCTTGATACTAAATAAACTTTTGAAAGAAACAAACAAACAAACAAACAAAAAAACGCTCCCATAGCCCAAAGCTCCTTTTTATAGCAAGTGTGTGCAAACACCCCGTTAACAAGCCTGAAACGCAATTCACAGATAACGTTGCCTACCTACACACATAAGTTAAGATTTTTTAAGAAGATGTAATATAAAGAAGAAATGAAAGTAACGTAACGTGCTATAAGCTAGCATGTATGTCTGGACAGGACTAGACTGAGCTGCGTTGGATTGGTCGGGTTGAACAGAGGAGGGTGGCTATGACTATGACAGCTGCCGACATCGACTGGTGTGTAGTGTTAAATCAGTGAGTCAACTACCATCAGCGACAGGATTTTCCACAGTGGTAAGCAAGTCTTGGACAGGCCTAGAACAAAACAAATGACTAACACATTTCTGGAAAGTCCATTCAAAACTATTTTATTTCTTTGTAAAGTGAAATTGGGCTCTAAGTGCTGATCTTGTGAATAGGTTTTAGATGTGAGGTTTTCACCTACATGAAGGCCCAGAGAGGAACATTTGAAAGTCATATGAGAAATAGAAAATGATTTCAATGCACAGGATATCAGACATCTAAGTTCAAGAGTGCCCTTCATCCTTGTGACAACAAACCCCCACCCGCAGAAATGCCCACTGTCAGCCCCCCATCCCTACTTGGGAGCCAGTTCCATTCCCATTGAGAATCATGGGATTGGAGGAGCAAAGGCCAGAGAGGAGAGAATGATGAATGCACATCTAGGCTCAGGATGGGTGGAGGGCCTGGCAGTGTGCAGACAGCGACCCGGGTTTATGCACGGACAAGGCTGTGCGGGGTGAGCTGTGTGTGCACTGTGTTGCTTGTCAGCATTTCTTGGAAGCAAGGGATCCTGTGACAGCATTCACTTTTAATCCAAGTGCCACTTTGTAGCCCCTTTACCACCAGCCTTAGAGTCAACAAAACTTTTAAAGTTATCTAGAAATCCTTATTTTTCTCAGTGTACTGTTCTCTTTGGGCCCCAGGTATTAATACATTTCTGAAAATGGATTGACTGCTTCCTAGGAGACAAAGTAGCAATATGAATATGATCCCTAAAATGTTTGCCTACTGTGGATCCAGCAATTTCACCCTGACAAATGTATTCTTTTTTTTTTTTAAATATATTTTTATTTATTTATTTATTATGACAGAGAGAGAGAGAGAGAGAGAGAGAGAGATACAGAGACAGAGAGAGAACTGAACTGGGGGAGCTCCCAGTTCAGCATATGGTTCTGCACGGGCCGGGTCCGGGATTTGATCCCCGGTCCTCGGCGCTTGGCGCTGCAAAGTGAGCACTTAACCCACTGAGCCATCCCGGCTTCCCCTACAAATGTATTCTTAAAAGTTATAGTAATAACTTGCACGGGGCAAAAGCTACAAATATGCTCTCAAGCATAGCTTATAATTGTAAAAATGGAAAAGCATCTAATTGTGCAGTGATAAAGGACTGGTTGAATGAATCATAGCTTTAATGGAATATTAGGAGTTAAAAACCAGGTTGTTAAAATATTTAATTGTCCATGAGAAAGGGTTACAAAATACTAGGTAGCATCTGATCTCATTTGTGTGTTTCTAAATGTGTACATGTGTAGCGAAAATACATCACTGGACACAGATATACTAACTTATTAATGGGGTTATGTGGGCTGTATGATTGTTGAAGATTTTCATTTTTAAATGTTGATTTACTTTTTGTTTCCAAAAGTTCTACATGGAACATGTGTCTTTCATAATAAAGAAAATTGCTAGTTAAATAATAAAATGACGAGAAAGTGATTTATGAACGGACCCTGTGATGGCTATTTGGTAACGGCTGTGATTGCCCTACCTTGTGTTTGGTCAATCCGACTTCCATTTTGTAGAGCTTGGCAAGCTTCGGAAGGTTGCCAAGACTTACTGACGGTTGAGCCAGTTATACAGACAGTTCGCAAGGCCTGCAGGGCTTTGGGGAATGGAGAACTTAACACAGAAGGAAGCTGCAAGCTGTAGCCATGCACGCAAAGGCCACTGAGCACCCACCCCAGCACCATCTGCATCTGGCCTTTGCTAATTACCAACCTTTAGCCAATCACTACAGTGATACACTGTCCCTTTCTTTAGTAGCACTTGGTGGCCCCCAAGTGGTAGTTAACTATGGACTGTTTTTTGTTTGTTTGTTTTTAAAGATTTATCTTATTGTGTTGACACAGAAAGAGACAGAGGCAGAGAGAGACCTAGATAAGGGGAAGAGCCCAGAGCCGTCTCCATAGCTGTACGTCATCAGTCTTTGACATGGTTTCATCCCACACAGGTGGGCGGGGGCTGCACAGGGCCGGAGCTGGGCTGGGGGCCTCCTGCATGGGAAGCTCACCCCAGTTCAGCATATAGGTCCTCCCGGGACTCGATCCTCAGACACTGGGGGCTGCAGAGAGTGGTTAACCTGCTGCGCCATCTCGGCTTCCCCTACTATTGACTGTGAAGCTAGTGGTCACCCCTTAAATCGCTGAGTACCCAGCTGATGCATTTGCAAAGCACACCTGGAAGATAGAAGTTTCTAAACGTTGCTTTATTAATGAGGACAGTGAGGCACCAAGAAGTTAAAAGATTTGCGTATTTATCAAATTCTAGCACAATGCTCACATGGGCCAGGCACTGTTTAAAGTACTTGGCAAATATTGATCCATGTAAGCTTCCAAACAGCCCTATGAGATGAATGTGGCCACTCTGATCCTTTTACGGATAAGGAAAGTTAGTACAGAGAGGTTAGGCAACTTGCCCAAGGTAACACAGATAGTGAGTGGTTGACCCAGAATTTGAGAGCAGATGGACTGGTTCTACAGTCCAGACACTGTGCTGCCTCTCCATAAGTGTGTTCTTAGGTTTCCAAAGGCTGCTTCTGTTTGAGATCTGCCACCAAATACAATGGACAGTCAGGCCAGACTCGTCAGCTATGGTCTGCCTGATGGGAGAGCAACACTAGACTTAGAAGGATTTGCGATGTCAAATCATTTGTGTTCTGATGGAAACCAGCCCAGGGTAATGTAACCCACAGACAGAAGGAAAGCTTTGTCCCTGCTCCTGATGGGCCACGACAAATAGAGCAAAGACAACGCCAAGCCTGAAATTCCGAGCTGGTGGCCCCAGCTTTTCATGCTCACGTTCTTTGGGCTTGAGCACACCCACACGTCAAGAGGGAGGATTTGGAGTCAGGGGCACTACTGGTGTGCCATGAGGTCAGCGGTCGAGGGAAGATTTTACAGTCGGTTTTTCCACATTTCTACATAAGCTAATAGAAAGAGATGATCATGCCCACCCTTATTCTCACATCTTACTGGGGAGTCAGGATACCTGTGCTTCCCTGAAAACACTAAGACACCTCTTCCTATTAACTTCTCATGGGGCCGGTCTTCAGCAGGTACATCTCATCTTCCATATGTATAAAGTACAAAGCTAATGTTGAAAATCCTGCTTTGGTGTCTCATTGTTCCTAGGACAAATGACTGTCCTCGAGGAGGTCTAAAAGGACCAAGATGCTCTACTGTCTATCTTGTTTCCATTTCTTGAAAGTGTCCTACCCTCCTCCCACCCCCACCCTCACCCCGCTGGTGAGGCCACACAGCCCAGCGGTCAGATGGCATCTGAAAGCCTTTCCTGCTGCCGACAGCCCCTCGGCCCTGCACAACACTCATTACCACGGAGAGACACTGAATCCATGTAATTAGATGTGTCATTTGTCTGTCCCCCCTGTCACAGCCATGACGTCCCTGACACCTGTACCTCCAGGGCCTGCTTTGCAGGTGTTCAGCATATACTGTGAAATGAATGAAGGGCTGTTCATAAACGCTAGCAATGGCCTGACCCAAGCGAGTCCTTCCATTGTTTCAATGTGCTGGAGCAAATGCCCAAAGGTGGAACGTGGATTTTCTTCAATCAACTAAAGACGCCCTCTACATTCAAGCAGCAGCAGCAGCAGCAGCAGCAGCAGCCATGCTGTATAAAGGACCTCACTTCCAGCCCAGCCTTTTAATGGCCCCTTCTCACTCCTTTAAGGTGCAACCTTCTCACCGCAACCTGGTCGTAGAGGTGGCAGGGGTCCACAAGGTCTCCCAGTCCGGGTGCCTGCCCGTGTCTAAGTCCTTTCTCTGCCATTCTGACAACTGGTCATGCCTTGAGTCTCTGCTTTGAATACCTTTTTCCTTTGATTGTTAAATGTATTAGGGTTACAATGGTCAGTAATAATTACATAGGTTCCAGGTTTACAACTCTCTCCATCACCATATATTTAGCTCCCCCTCCCTCCTCTCCCATCCCCCTTCCCCCTTATTCCTAGGTGACCAGTAAACTATTAACTACATCCATGAGATTTTGTTTTTGCTTTCAGTTTTCTACTCCACGGATGAGTGACGTCATGCGGAACTTAGCATCTTCTGTCTGGCTTCTTTCACTTAGCACGACGATCTCAAGTTCCATCCATGTTGTTGCAAATGGCAGTATTTCACCTTTTCTTATAGCTGAGCAATATTCCATCGTATATATGTATGGCTTTTTTATCCAGTCATACTTCAGAAGACAGTATGGAGGTTCCTCAGAAAATTGGGAATGGAGCTACCCTATGACCTAGCAATCCTCCTGGTTATCTACCCAAAAAACTTGAAACCCCTAGTCTGTAGAAACATATGTACCCCAATGTTCATTGCAATGCTGTTCACAGTGGCCAAGTCATGGAAACCACCAAAGTGCCCCTCGATAGGTGACTGGATAAACAATGCTTTGCATACTTTTGATAACACTGGCAGGGCATTATCTCATCGGACACTTCTCATTGTTAGAAAACTCATTATAATGGCTTGAACTCATTTTATTCACACACACAAACCCAGTAGGTCTTCCTCCTGGTACATGACAGGTGTGAACATGTGTGAAGAGGTACCTAATACTCAGTGGCTTTACTCAGGTAGGGTGACCAGACGTCCCGCTTTTGGCGGGACAGTCCCGATGTTTAACAATTTGTCCCGTGTCCCGCGGCGTTTTAGAAAAGTCCCGATTTTTGGAAAGAATGCACGACAAGCTAGGGAACGGCGGGAGATAGATCCAATTTTTAATCAAGAACTCCTTCCCCCCCCCGGGCAATGGTGTCCCGCTTTACCAATGTTAACATCTGGTCACCTTAGGTTCATCCAATTTTCTGTTCTCCATCCAGGTAGGAGAATCCTACCTTACCCTGTGGAACTCAGACATGGCTGGGTGACTAGCTCTGGTCTGTGGAAACTGAGAGGAAGTGACATGTGTCACTTCCGGGTGGGAGCTTTGAGAGGCAGTTTAACGATCACTTTCCCTCCTCCATGAGACAAACTAGGTTCCATTTCCAGGTTGAGGCTCTTCCATCAGTCTGGGTTCCAGAGTGAAGATGACATAGAGCAGAGCCCCAGCCAAGCCATGAGGGACCTGCAGTATGAGCAAGGCGACTGACATGTGGAGCGGTCGATTGTTAAAACATTGTCTAACCCGACCCAAGTGAGTTTGTTTTGGAACTCCTTTAATCATTCTTCAGAGGTCTTGATTGCCTCCTGTCACCATTCTGACTATCCATTTTTGTCATTATTCCCCTGTGTTGGGGGGCCCAAAGCTGGTGTATTAAATTAAGAATGAGGGCAGCAATTAGCTGCCTCAACATCCAAGCTCTCACTGTAGGGAAGTGGAACAGACAAACCGGGGTCATTTTGATTGAAGGTACCGCACACTCAAACGAAGGATGTCACCTCACAAGATTTATTACGTACGGATCCCAGAAGGTGCCCGCCGCTACGCACCCCCTGCACAAGCCAGGGGACGGGGACTGCTCTGTCTCAGGCCATGGACGAGGGGGAGATAGGGAGCGGGGTAAAAAGCACTGGTTACTATTGTACCTGTAAGGTGGCTGCGGAGGAGGTCACTAACTTCCCGCAGGCTGAACTCTAAGTGGTTATGTTAGAAAGCACGCCAGGAAAAGCAAAGCAGGAGCTTGTGGGGGGAATTCCTAAGCTCAGGTCCCTGTCTGGGTTGTGAGCAGGGGTGTCATGCCTGGGCAGCAAAACCCAAAATAGCTGTTTTCTCATCGTAGCCCCTTAAAACGTGGCGCTCAAATCTGAACCTAGTGCCCCAGGCGCAGTCGCACTGTGGCGCGCCATCAGCGCTGTCACCTCGTCACTCGGAAGAAAGCCTGGACGTGCTGCTGTTGGTTTCCTTGCTGTGTCACACTGACTCACGTTGCGCGTGGGAATGCATACCTCGAGCCTAAAGGCTTTTCCGGCGGGCCTGTCAGCCCTGACTCGGGGAACCCATGTTAGGACCCTCGCTCCAGTAGACAGGCTGGCCTTCTGCGGCGGTTCCACGACCGCCTTGACAAGTGAGCGCTGGGGGGGGGCGGCCGTGCCGCTGAGCGGTGGCCTCTGCGCGGCCCCGTCCAAGAAGGCTCCGTTCCCGCGGGGCTCTGGAGGTGGAGCCCCGCTCGCCGCGCCCCCGCGCTCTGGGGCCCGCAGGCCCGCGGCCGCCCGCTGCCAGGAGGCGGGAAGGCGCGCCCCGGCCCACCCGGTGACGCCGGCACCCAATGGGCGGCCGCGGCGCGCCCGCTTGGCCCGTGACGTCGCCGCCACGTCGCGCTGCGGTTAAGGCGTGGCGTCCGCTCGGGCGCCTGAAGGAGACCAGGGCACAGCCGGGCGGCCCTGCTGGGGTCCTCGGGAGCCGCCGCCGCCACCGGCCCAGGAGAAAAATGCTCGCTGCCGCCTCCCGCGTGCTGGCCGGCGCCGCCCAGAAGCCGGTGAGACGTGAGCGGCCCCCGGGTGGGGTGCCAGCGGGGGTGCGGCGGGCCCTCCGGCAGCCGCCGGCCTCGGTGCCGCCGCGCTCGGGCCCTGGCTGCGGGCGGGAGGAGGGGGGATGTTCCGCGCTCCGCCTGGAGGTCAAGCGCGGCGCCGGGCGGAGAGCCGTGCCCCCGAAGCGCAGGGCCCCGGCCTCCCGCGCCTCTCCACTGCACCCCCACTCCCCTGCCCACTCGCTTCGTCTTCCTAACTGCATGTGTCTCCTGGCCCAGAGGTCATGTAATGTCAAGAGCCAGGGAATCGGAGACTAGTGGCTCCTTAAAACACCGCCAGACTAGCCCTGCGACCTTGGACAAGGTGTTTTTTCATTATATATATATATATATATATATATATATATATATATATATATATATATATAAAATATTAAAAAATATATACATATATATTCCCGTGCTCACTTTCCTTGTTTCTAAAATGGAGCTAAGTACTTAACTCTTGCGGTTGTCGTGAGCTTTACACAGGTGACACGTGTGTAAACCTTTCCGAACAGTGTGAAACATTGACAAATAGGTGCCATTTCTGTTCAGTATTATTGAGTGCCCAGTTACACTTTTTTTTTAACATCTGCACTCCCCTCCGTGGGTAGTTATGATAGGGTCAGGCTCCCAAAGAACAAACTTCCTCCTCTTTCTTCCTTAACGTTGAACTTTTCTTGGTAGTCGGTTCCAGAGCTGAAAAGCAGAACACCGTGGAAACTGCCCTCCCCTTACCCACACACACTCAGGGTAGAAGGAACCAGCAGCTGCTTAGAGTCGGGGGTTAGCCCATTTTGACGTGTAGGCACGGGGGTGTAGTGTTACCTGCTATAACTGCAGGTAAGCCTTTGACTTGGTATTCTGGCTTTAGTAGAGTCCCACCCCTGGGACTCTAGCTTACTAAGGGCAGAGAAAGTGTATCCCTCTAGGAATCCCATTAACTCAAATAACTACAAAACACAATGTGATTACAATTTGATCAATCTGTTGTTAGTATTTCAATTGTAACTGTATCTTCCTGCAGGAGAAGTGCATTTTGCTACTATGTGTCTCTGCATATACACACAATGTATCCAACACATATCGAGCTCTTAATATGTGCCAGGCACTTAGCTAGGTATTTCACATGCTTTATCTCATTTACCCTCTGCAACAGTTTTTAGTTCAATGTAAGTAATAGAAACATATTTTTAACGTTATACAGGGCCTTAGTTCTGTATTATGTTAAACTGAAAGGACTACATTAAAAAGGAAAAACTTTGATATAAGTTTTTGTGATTATCTACAGCAGGGATGTGTAGTCTTTGGGCTTCCCTGGGCCACATGGGAAAAAGAACTGTCTTGGGCCACACATAAAATGCACTAACACTAACGATAGCTGGTGAGCTAAACAAAAAAAAAATTCGCAAAATTTGTTCTGTTTTAAGAAAGTTTACAAATTTGTGTTGGGCTGCATTCAAAGCTCTGGGCTGCGGATTAGGCAAACTTGATCTACAGGAAAAGGAAAATCTGTGTCAGTTGCTGTGAACATAGAGAAGCCATTATTTAAAATCTGAGCCTCATTCCTCAACTGCCGAGAATACCCCTGGTCGTGTTTTACAGTCTTCCAGCAGTTTGTTGGCATGGAATGCAAATTGCACTTAATCTTCACCTCACTAAAACTTTGGCTTCTTCAAGTCACATAATACAGCCCATATCAAATAGAAATGAGTTTGGGGTTACAGTGTGCTTGCTCACTGCACAAAACAAGAGTGGAATGAATATAACGTCAGTCAAAAATTCTTACCGAGAGAAAAGACTGTTACAGTGGAAATGGATTCCCATGCATAACATTTCTTTTTAATTTTTTTTTGTGAAGATGACAGTGAAAGAGTTAATGCTCCTTACTTTGAGCTACCTCCCCCCACCCCCTTTTTGGCTATTTGGCATATTTTTTCTGTTGCCTGCATATGTGGCATTAATTATACTATGTCACAAAGAAAAATATTTTGAAGAATTATGTATAGTCCTTGATAAAGTGTCTGTGAACTGAAACCCTACTTAATAGTTTCCCCTCCCCACAACAGAGCAAATCAGCTAATCAATGTTTCCATAAATGAATATTCATGAGATGTTCCCAGAATGCTCACTGAATTTTAGTCTTTTGGGTCTAGTGTGCTCATAATCAGGATTCAGTTGTATTAGCACAGGCTACTTAGTGTGTTCATAGTGTTTGTTTTAGAATCGACATAGATCTAAACTTTTTTTTAAACCTACACATCTTAAAGCTAAAAAGATAATTGTTAGCAGAAGGAAAACACACTTGAAACTGTCTGTTGTGGGCTGGACAAGTTTCTTGTTCCCCAACATGCCAGGTTCCCCATGATTCTGGGTTTGAAACTTTGATTTGCAAAAGTATCTTTAAAATTATGTCAGATGGGGAAGCCGGGATGGCTCAGTGGGTTGAGCGCTCACTTTGCAGCCCTGGGGGCCGGGGATCGAATCCTGGCCCCAGCCCATGCGGAACCATATGCTGAACTGGGAGCTCCCTCAGTTCAGCTCTCTCTCTGTCTCTGTATCTCTCTCTCTCCTTGTCAAAAATAAATAAATAAATATTTAAAAAAAAATTTTTTTTTAATTCTTCCTTAAAAAAAAAAAAAAAAAATTATGTCAGATGTTAGTCCCATAAGGTGACCAGACGTCCCACTTTTGGCGGGACAGTCCTGATTTTCAACAGTTTGTCCCGCGGCATTTTTAAAAAGTCCCGATTTTTGGAAAGAATGCACAACAAGCTAGGGAACGGCGGGAGATAGACCCAATTTTTAATCAAGAAACCCCCCCCCCCCATCAATGGTGTCCCGCTTTACCAATGTTAAAATCTGGTCACCTTAAGACAGAAATGGGGGAAGCTGGGATTGCTCAGCAGGTGAAGTGCTCCCACTTTAGCCCCACAGTCCAAGGATCGAAGATTGAGTCCCAGTCCTGGTCCCCGTCCCGCCCCGTGCGAACCAATATGCTGAGCTGCGGTGTGCTTCCACCCCAGGTTCGGTTCCTGCCTGGGCAAGCTTCCCACGTGGGAGGACCCTGGTTAGGTTACTGCCTGGGGCATGTTCCCGCCCTGCTCAGTTCTGCCCCAACCTGTGGAGTGAAACGATATAGGAAACGAATGACATACAGCTGTGGAGACTGCTCTGGGCCCTCCCACTGCTCTGTCTCTGTCAAAACAAATATTTTAAAAAACCCAAAAAACAGACAGAAATGACCAGTTTCCCTCTAAGAAATACAGATAAGAAATACAAACAGAAAAGAAATACAAACAGGTCTAAGGAATTTATCTTTTAACAAACTCATTGTATAAATTAAAGTAGGTTTGTCTTAGAGAACCTAAGTGGAAGTATTGCTGTAATTTATTATGGTGTTCCCTTCTCAGGGTTTATGAACACCAGGAATTGCTAGGGATAGCATGCTGGGATAGCTCAGTAGGTTGAGTGCTTCTCTTGCAATCTTGAGGTCCAGGGATTAAATCCCAGCCCTGGCAAACCCATATGCTGACCTGTAGTACAGCAGTAACCACTGGGATGTCTCAGTGATGAAGGTTCTTGCCTCCCATGAGGAAGGCCCCATGCGGCCCCACATCCACCTGTGTGGAATGAAACCATGTCACAACTAATGATGTACAACTATGGAGACTGCTCTGGGCCCTCCCCCTTCTCTCTCTCAAAACCATAAAACTTAAAAAAAAAAATCACTGGGGCCCACTTAGGTGGAAGCCTTGGAACAATATCCTCCTCTTACCTCCCTCTGCTTGCCACCCTTCCACTAACCCACCCAAACCTTCAGAAACTGGATGTTAGCACCTCCTACAGAAGGTTGGGAGTCTGTGAAATGAAAGCAGGAAAGCAGAGAGCCCATTGTCACTTACTCAGGGTACTTAAGTACCTGTGATTTAATATTTGAATGAGGTTGAGGATTTTCAGTTATTTCACAGAAGGTTAAGTTTTATTTAAAATTTTTATTCTTTGTTTTGTTGTTTGTATTTCCATTATGATTTCTTTTGTGAAATCTTTCCTAGTATTCTTTTGACTTTTTAAGTAGTAGGTAATGGAATGTAAAAAATATTTTCCCTCTTTCACTTGAATGGTTGCCATGTATTTAGAAACTGAAAGGTTTTTTTGTTTGTTTGTTTTTTATTATTGCTAAATGTATTGGGGTGACATTGGTTGGTAACAATCACATGTTTCCAGATGTACAAATTCGATATTACATCCTCTGTGTATTGCATTGTGTGCTCACCACCCAGAATCAGTTCTCTTTCCATCACCATATATTTGATGCCCCTCTCTACCCACCAACCCTCCCACCCACCTTCCCCTTTCCCTCAGGTAACCACTAAACTACTGAGTGTGTCCATGAGTTTTTGTGTCTTTGTTACTTTCAGTTTTATATTCACCTATAAGTGAGGTCATATGTTTCTTGATTCTTTCAGTCTGACTTATTTCACTTAATAAGATGGTTTCAAGGTCCACTACTCAATGATAAGAAAAGATGAAATACAGCCATTTGTGACAACATCGATGGTTCTTGAAAGTTCTTATTTTTCACATTTGAATGGGTTTGTCCAGTCTCAAAAGAGGAGTCCCACTTAACAGAGAAGGCTTTTATGGCTTTCCAGAGGAAGCAAGCAATATTCTTTTCAATAATCTTAGCAGTTCTGATATACTCACACTTCTGACATGAGAGTTACTGTCATGTTTCATTGGCCAAAGTATGGATTCAATGGGGCTTATTCAAGTTCCAGGACTGCATCCTGAGAACTGATTAATAATAATAATGACTTAAAAGATAATTGACAGTAAAAATGCTGATATATTTGTATACTTTGATCTCTCAAGGCAAGCAGAGTGCTGGTGGCATCCCGTAATTTTGCGAATGATGCTACATTTGAAATTAAGGTAAGAGATGTTTGTTTGTTTTAACTTTATGTTAAGAACTTTTCCACAGGTTCACTTTGATATAGTTTTACTTTTGGAATAGAATATTTTGATAGTCATGCTTTTTCTCCATTTTCTTTCAAATGTTCTAGAATCACAGGTTCAGAGAAGTTTAGCAAAAATTAAAATTTATACTTCTTAGCAGCTTGCTGATGTTTCAGGGGAGGAGAGATGAGCTAAAAAAATTAAAGACTTACTCCAAAGTTTAGACTATGATCCAGTAAAACATTTGAATGAGAAGATTCTTAGAATGCTTCTTTGGAAGTCTGTCTTTCAACATATAACTCATTTGAGTTATAGGAGGTTTCAGTGAAAGTCATCTTAGAACGAGTGCCTTCCTCCAAAACCCATGCCACTGCAGTGAGCTTTCTGATGTAAGGCATCAGAAGCAATACGTAGGGGAAGCCGGGGTGGCTCAGTGGGTTAAGCGCTCACTTTGCAGCGCCGGGGACCCAGGATCGAATCCTGGCCCCGGCCTGTGCGGACCCATGTGCTGAGCTGGGGAGTGCCCCCAGTTCGGTTCTCTCTCTGTCTCTGTCTCTCTGTCTCTCTGTCAAAAACAATTAAAACAATTTAAAAAAAGAAGCAATACGTAGCATTTCTTACATGCCCCTGTGGGTTTTGAGTGAAATGTTATTTGTGATGGAGTTAGATCTTAGAATGAATGGGTTGGCAGAGTGTTTACATTGTATGGTTTCTGTTTCAGAAGTGTGATCTTCACCGGCTGGAAGAGGGTCCTCCTGTTACAACGGTGCTCACCAGGGAAGATGGGCTCAAATACTACAGGACCATGCAGACTGTTCGACGAATGGAGTTAAAGGCAGATCAGCTGTATAAACAGAAAATTATTCGTGGTTTCTGTCACTTGTGTGATGGTCAGGTGAGTGAGTGGTAATTTTGTAATAAAACCATGATATTCAGGAATCGATGTGTGGTTTGTACTTAGTGCCTTTCACCCTGCCTTATGCATCTGTAGGATTCCAGGCTTAATGGTATTTTAGAATAAAAATGAGAATGCTGAGACCTGCTATGAAGTTTACGCTAAAGAATTTATTCGCTGATCACACTGCTGATTTCCTATGCCTTTATGGCATTGTGATCACCTGTATTGGATACACTTTAAAGGGCAAAGGATTTTTGTTGTTGTTGTTTTGTGGGTTCAGACCAACGGTTATAAATTCAAATGCCTACAGGGATCAGCTAGGTAGATTACATGAATGAAAGTGGCCAGCTATACCAAAAACAGTGGTGATGGGGACTGGTGGTGAACTGGAATGGTTAGGTCCCCCCTGCAGGGGACGTCATGACTTGGTTGCAGCCAGTTGGTACCATATGGAAGTATGGGGCTAATGCTTCCTATTGTTTGTTTCTTCAAGAGAAGACCAAAGTCTCGATTTTCATGTGAGAGTCCCTCAATAATTTAATATAGACATCTGATTCAGGAATTTTTTTTTTCCATATCATTGTACAGGCTAAAGGAAACACCACATGTGTGGATTCTCAACTTATGACTTCTGGTTTGGGCCTTACCATACCTCCACTCTGTTTCTGATGGAAAATAGACCTACCTTCTGTATTTATTAATGCAAAGTTCCACTAGGCCAAATGTTTCATAATGGTATAGGAAATCTTTAAACATGTATTGTATTGACTCATCTCTGCTTCTTCCTTTAATGCAGGAAGCTTGTTGTGTGGGCCTGGAGGCCGGCATAAATCCCACAGACCATTTGATCACAGCATATCGGGCTCATGGCTTTACCTTGACTCGTGGGCTTTCTGTCCGAGAAATTCTTGCAGAGCTTACAGGTTTGCTATTAATTTACAAAAAGGAGAAATTAATGAATTAAGTTTTCAGATCTCTCTATTAAGATTCTAACCATTATGGGTTAATATTAAAACCATTTAAGCAGAAGCATGTAATTTAAATTCTAGGGATCTTCTTAAATATCCCTTTGTCTCTGTCCCCTTTGACTCTTGAAGTGTTTAGTGTACCAGTGCAGGAGAAATCAGAAGATATTTGTAATTGGCAAAAGAAAAAATAGTCTGGGATGCCATGCTCACATTTGAAGGAAACTCAGTGATTCAAGAGCTGGAAGGTTAGAAAAGTCAAGGACAGGGGACTGGTCTGGTCTTTGTTATTAAAGGGTCTGGAGAGAGAGATCGTGTTTGCTTAGAGGGGCAGTTGCTTATACAACTGTATTGGCCTCTGAGTTCTAATGGTTGAGCCTCAGTAAACGCTTGGGGTGTGGTTTCGTTTTGTGTACTTGGTTTCTGATGCATGTGTGCGTATGCTGTCATTTCTAGGACGGAAAGGAGGCTGTGCTAAAGGAAAAGGAGGATCCATGCACATGTATGCCAAGAACTTCTATGGGGGCAATGGCATCGTGGGAGCTCAGGTAGTTGCCGATGAGGGTTGTGTGCTTTCCTAGATTTGGCCCTGGCCTGTGTCCGTACAGTAGTTCATACTGCAGAGAACTTCCCTCTGATGTATTTTAGTACTTTGGGGGCTTAGTGTGCTTAAAAGACCTATTGCTTCATATCCTACTATTTGATCATTTAATAAATAGATCTGGACAATGATTTAAATTTTTTCCTTTTCAGTATTTGTTATGTTTTGTAAGTAAAGCAAGAGCTTGTAGCAGTGGAGCTACACCTTCACTTTTCTACTTATGTTTAAGAACAGTAATTGCTGTCATATCCACTTTGCCCCGTCTCTCCCTGCCCTAGTAGTGCTGGTGCCAGATGAGGGAAGGCAGGTGATCAGGGCCTCAGGGCCTATAGTCCAAAGCCAACTTCTGTGGCGATGGACAGTTAGTGAACTATGAAGACGTAACAGCAAACTATCATATCTAGATGCTTTGGTTTACTTTATGATATATTGAGGTTCTCCAATGTTTTTTTTTTAACCTAGGTTTTATTTTTAGGATTGGTAGTTGAATCTTTGAGTGCAGAGATATTATTACTTAAATGGCTGAAATTATAATAATTTTTCATTTTAATTTACTGGTTTGTTTGATAGTAGGGGTGGGGTAAGCAGAGGTAGGGTTGGGGTAGGGAGACTTTGTAGTGACAGTGTAATTTTTATCTCAATTTCTGACCAGGAGTTAGAATTCAGAGCATTTTCTCCCTGCATGGAATTCTTTGGTTCCTTTCTTGATTGTCCTTAATATTAGGTGCCCCTGGGAGCTGGGATTGCTCTGGCCTGTAAGTATAATGGAAAAGATGAGGTCTGTTTGACTTTATATGGCGATGGTGCTGCTAATCAGGTGAGTACGTGTCTCTTAACTTTCTAATAATAAGTAGAATTTTATTTCCTATGTGTTGAATATGCATAGGCCAGTTTGTAGAGTAGTATGTTATTTATTAGTCAAAGTAGCCATTTGCATGGCAAGCTAAAATTTGGTTTTATGACCAAATTAGATTTGGCTCTTGGCACATTTCACAAGTGCTTTATAGGGGCGCACTCATATGAGGGCATTCCCCTTAGCTCTACATCAGTGTTCCACAGACTCTGTGAAGGATTTTTATATTTTAACCCATTGCAAACTGGTTCTTAAAGCACTACTGTACAGACTCAATCTCTTTGATGCCTTGGCATTGTCAAACTCCTCTGTTTTTGAGCCCTGGCTTCTCCTGTCATGGTCTGAGTCATCTCCAGTCTACGGGTGACACTTTGAGAGGCCCTGGTCTGGATGCTGATTTTCAAACACTGGTTCACTCTGGTTATGCAGTGGGTCTCACAGAACTTATAATACAACGTAAAACTAGGTGGACACATGTTTTTTACGTGTTCATTTTTTCTCCAGCATAATCTATGCTATTGCCTTGACCCCACAGAAACAAGTGGTGGTGTTTGGTTTGTTACTTGTCTTAGTTGCCAAAGAGATAATGCTTGCTGCTTCTCCCCCTACCCCCTACAATGCACACACTGCTTTCCTCAAAAGCTTGCTTGTAGAAAATGAGGCTTTTTATCCTTTATGAAAGCTTTCTCTGCCAGGTAGAACAGCAGCTGTTAGGATGATGAAATCCAGAGAAAAATAGCAAAATGAAACCACTTGAACTTTTTATGCATACTCCTAGGGCCAGATATTTGAAGCTTACAATATGGCAGCTTTGTGGAAATTACCCTGTATTTTCATCTGTGAAAATAATCGGTATGGAATGGGAACATCTGTTGAGAGAGCAGCAGCCAGCACTGATTACTATAAGAGAGGCGACTTCATTCCTGGGCTGAGGGTAAGGACACCTGTCATAGAGCCTTGGCTACACCCTCGTAGCTCAGTACCTCTCGGTGTGTGCCCTTGACAATCTCAAATTGAAGAGTTCTATTTTCTTGGTGGAGGAACAGGTCACATAGAATTAAAATGGTTTTAGGCAGTTTGATTTATGCTTTGCCCCTTCCCATGTATTAACAGGTAGATGGAATGGATGTCTTGTGTGTCCGGGAGGCAACAAAGTTTGCAGCCAGCTACTGTAGGTCTGGAAAGGTAAGGCTTTCCCTGGGGCCTCTGCGCTACAGGTTGCTAACACAGTTCATGTGCTTTAAAGTTCAGTGAACGCCTCCCCCACGTCTTATCATAGCTCTTCAGGGGTAGCTGCTGGGTGAGGTGTATA
>PVKE010035669.1:0-10665 GCA_004027555.1 Craseonycteris thonglongyai
AAACTATGTGGAAAAACCGATGATGTGCAACTATGGAGACTGTTCTGGGCCCTCCCCTTCTCTCAGTCTCTGTCTCTGTATCTCTCTCTCTATCAAAAACAATAAAAATAAATCTTAAAAAAAAATAATTTGATGACAGAGCTTTATTTAAATAAAAATTAATCGATCTTTACTTTGTATTAACTGCTGAGGTTTAAGCACTTTATCAGTAATACGCATAGGGAACGTCTGTGCATTGACTGACTGTCAGCTTTGGAGAGTTAGATCCCTGAAATCTTCCATAATCAAATGCTTGGCCTGGTCCTGGAACAAAGGACAGGCTTCTCTATAGTTAAAGGCCACCAAGCAGAGCTCATGCAGGGGGAGGCAAAACCTGCTCAAGCCCACAAGGGTGGATTTGGGACAAGCAGTCTTAATGGCAGCCTTTCAATTGCAAGGGTGGCTCCAAGACTATTTCTGGAACTTCTTACTTTTCTGATTTGCAAATTATGGGAAAAGAATTTGCAAACTTTCTACAATTAAACAGTTCTTTCCCAGTGGCAGACATCTGAACTTACATCAAATAATCTGGGAGTTCAATTGTTGAAGAAGGCTCCGTAGAGGCAGTGCAACCCTCTTTAACGCCTACAAAGAAAAAAAAAAAATTCAAGTGTTCACCAAACAGTATGGTTATATAATGCCTATAATTCTAAAATAGATTAGAAACATCTGGAACACTTTTCCTCAAATTCTGTTCTTCCATCTCAATAAGCCAACAGTGAACAAGGAATACAATTGCACATGAACAATAGAGGCCCTATGACCAGCGCCAGAACGGATGCCAGGCATTGAAAGCACCCTGGCTACTGCAGTGTCTGTACAATAAAGGAATTCCATCTTAACCCAAGGTCAACTTTCTATTCTTTCAACAACAGTTGTGGCATCTGCCCAGCAATTCAAAGACTGTGGTGACAGATGCAGCCAGACAATGGGAGATACAAATTTTACATCAACATGTACTCTTCATAGGATTCAAACCAGGCAGATGAGACAATTAAGTAAGGTAGTAGACTGTTTTGGTGACTGTATTTTTACTGCTACCCTTTTTGTATGCAGACGGTGAAACTGAGTAGAAAGTTTTCCCATTGTTTTAAAGTAATTTAAAATAAGTTATTACTGAATGCTGAGTCACATTCCTCTAATCTCTAACCCTCATAATAATACAGATTTGTTTTTAAAAGGACAAATAAACAAATTAAATGTCAGTCATTCATATTATGCTGTGAAATCATATAAAATCCCTTAGTATTCTATTTGTTTGAATGCACCATTTCCAAAGGGTATTATGTTCATTAGACTTTACTAGGGTAATTTTTTTTTTTATCATTCAAAGTAGAATTAAAGTAATAACTCAAACCCTAACCGTGCCTGCTGCCAAATACACATGTTCAATATAAAACAAAAGTGAATATCGGATAACTTTTTGGCTTAATATTTTAAAGGACAAAGCATACTAAACAAATTATGCAGACTCGGTGGACTCATTGTTCATGTTCAAATGTACACACACACACACACACACACACACACACACACAGTCCCCCCTTATCCACAGGTAATATGTTACAAGACCCCCAGTGGATACCTGAAATTACTGATAGTACCAAATGCTATATACACTTTTATGGCAAGCTTCTCCAATGCGGCCCAGATGGCTTTGAATGTGGCCCAACATAAATGTGTAAACTTTCTTAAAACATATGAGATTTCTTTTTAGCTTAACAGATATTATTACTGTTAGTGTACGGTATATGTAACCCAAGACAGCTCTTCTTCCATTGTGGCCCATGGAAGCCAAAAGGTTGGACACCCCTGCATGGTTTCCCTTTGACATGCCTGAATTACTCACATCGCTATTCTTGTACTATGGGGCCATTATTAAGCAAAATAAGGGTTACTTGGAAGCAAGCCCTGGGATACTGAGACAGTTGATCTGATAACCGATGGCTACTAAGTGACTGACAAGCAGTAGCATATACAGGGTGGAGATGCTGGACAAAGGGATGATTCACATCCTGGGTGGTACAGAGTGTGACAGCATGAGATTTCTTCACACTAAGAACAATATGCAATTTCAAACTTACCAATTGTTTACATCTCCAAGTTTGCACTTAATATTTTTGGACCATGACTGTCTGACTGTAAGTAACTGAAATCATGGAAAGCAAAGCCATGAATAAGTGGTATTTGTGTGTGTGGTAGGGGGACCACTGTATGTTTGACTCAAACTTGGGTAAAAGAGATGTTTTTATAGCAGCTTGAGTCTTAAAGGAAAAGGCATCAAGTGCATGTCACCTGGTATCTGCATTGTCACAGACACTGGGTAAGTTCCAACAGATACAGGGAATGTGGGTCTGGATCTGTCTTCAGTTTGTGATAATTTCAATTGTTTTTGAAAGGCCCTATATCTTCAGTGAAGGACTCAGAGACTAGGTTCACTTCTCCAGGCCTCCATCTTTGGGAAGGTGTCAACATGCTGGGATATAGTCCTCCCATCACTAGCCTCTGACACAGGAAAACCATCTGGGGGTGGAAGTGTGGAGAGCAGGGTCCACCCAGGAACCTGGTTTACTAATTCTGAACACAAGGTTTTATTACCTCTTGCCTTTTCCTAACCTGGCAAATTCAAGTATGATAGTGTTTGAGGGCAAAAGCTTACACCTATCTCTTAGGTGACGATATAGTACAATACTGATCTAAATACAGGTATGCTTTGAATGCAATATACTTACCAACCCAGGTTAAAAAATATAATTTGATCATGCTATTTCTACAATCAAAGCTTCTCTCATATGGTGAAATGGTCTGTTAAATCTCAGACTTTCAGTATTATGGGCAAATTACAGAAAGATAGCACTCCTTAAACTATTCATTAAACTAACTTTTCTAAAGTTGTATTTTTAGAGGAGAATTTTACCTTAGTTATGCTGGGTTTAAAATTGGCAGCAATTCTAAATGAAGGGTTTGGATATCCTACTTACTGCCATGCAAAGCATTAAGTTTTAGAGTACAACTCTTTTTTTTTTTTATAAATAAAAATCTAATTCTGTTATTAGGTTTAAAAATTGCTATACCTCAGGTAAGCAGCCTTTCTACTGGTTAGTTTTTCTTTAGAGGTAAACACTATTTTAAGCTTCTTTGAGTCTGTCAATATTTGGTGTTTAAAGCTTCAAAAGCTTGAAGTGATTAATTTTACTAATAAAAACTGATGTTAGTTTACTAAAACAGTGTTCTCAAAATTTAAAAAAAAATTCTTAAAATCTATCAAACTACTCATCAACTGCCTTGCATAAGACAAATTGCTTTTACTTTGAATGAAGATGATGTTATGGATCTGCAAATGTAATTTTACCTAGCCTGTTTTATAAAGAATTTGACATTTCCCCTGTGCTGATATGAATTAAAGCAAGGGTGACCCTGTTTCTTTGGCAAAGAAGGAAATGAATATTTTTATTGTTAATGTGTGTTGGTTAAATCAGTTCAAGAATGGCATATAATAGGTCATGTTGAGGTTGCACAATACCATGACAATTATGGAAAAGAGCAGCAAAGTACACCTTCTAAAAGTGGTCTCTGGAGGACGAGTCATTTTCAAATGGCACCTTCTTATTAACAAATACAGAAACCATATGTAATAATATTTGGCTAAAAAGAGACCAAAAATGATTATTACAAAATCCAGAAAAAAATCTGCTCAAAAACATAATACTAAGAATAACTAAATAGCAACTCACTTGATTTTTAGAAAGCATTACTAATCACAAACAGCATAATCTCATGCTCATGACAGTCCCCTCTTCCTGTTCATTTAGATATGAAGTCAGTTTTTACAAGCGTAAAATACCTTCACTGGAATCTGGACTGGAGTTGTTCAGCTTGGCAATTTCCTCATCTCTTTTAAGGTCCTCTCCCTTTATCTCAATCATCTCAATGTCGTGCTTCATTTGGTCCTTTTCCTTGTGTTTTTTAGACTTCTTTTTGGACTTTTTGTGAGACACTGAATGATTTTCTTCCATAGGCTTTGGACACCTTAGTAAAACTGAACCAGGGGGTAAGGTTTCCAGAGAAGTCCTAGAGGTATATTTGTCTTGCTGGTCCTCATATAAACTACCATTTTGACTAAAACTGTCAACAGGTAGGTCTTGAGTCCCCCGGCCTTCTGGAGTGCTAGGGGAATTGGAGTTAGAATCTACAGTCTGAGGAAGAGTGGAGACAGGCAGGTGGGTTGAAGGCAGTGGTGGAGCGGTGGGGATGGCAGCCGCTGCAGGGGGCAGCAGGAGGCCCGCAGCAGACTTTTCACTGGTGGAATTCAAATCACCATTTAATGTTGGTGGCACTCTACTTGTCAGGTGAGATATTCGAGCTTTTTTATTCATTAAAGGATCAATAAAATCTGAATCTAAAAGCCGTTTCTGGGGGAAAAAATAGGAAAACATATGAGACAGTCTGCACTAAAATTTAATAAATGCATCACTGGTTACCATAAGAACAACTGCATAATTTTATTCATACTTAAGTTTATCACTGGTATTGTGTTAAACCTTTCTCTAAGCTTAAGTAATAGCAAGCCACAAAAAAGTGAAATTGTCATGTCTAATGTAAAAAAAGCAGAATCTGTCAAATAAGTATTTCTTAGAGTACTTATACTTTCTGATCATACAGCCCCACCCTAAGTTCCTGGAGAGACTGTGTCAATTTATAAGAATTATACCACTCTGCACCGTCTTAAAGAGAGGTGGCCTCCCTCTTCTGCTGGCCATGGCTGACCTAGTTACATTAAGCGAGATGAGGAAGCAGTTTGTACCATTTCACTGTCAGAAGTAATTGGGGTAGGTAAAAGGTCATAAGCCTACACTTATTTAATCTTTTTTAATGTGCTAAGATGTTTCAGTTAATGAATATTTTGGCTGTCATTTATTATTTTACCTGCCAGAAGATGGAACAACCAGCATCTTCAGAGGAATTGCTCTATCTTTATTATTATCCAAATACTACTCATTTTTCCCCCTTAAATTTATTTCTTCACTGGACTGGAAAATAAGTCTTAATAATTGATCCATAAAATGATATGGAATACTGTTTCAAAATTTAAAAAAATCATGTTAATAATATTCACCCAATCCAGCAATAACAATAATAGTATTTAAATTAAAAAGGAAATTCAGGCAGTTGAATAAATAATAAATCCAATGAAATATTGTGGTTTAAACCTCAGTCTGAGATAAAAGAAGTTAATCATCCTATTAATTTATTCTGTTTTTAAATTAGCACCTTTGATTTGACATCTACTATATAATAAGATCAGAACTACTAATAGATTCATTGTAGTAGACATTAAAAACAAGGCTTCTATAGACCAACCGTATACATGCAAGGACCGAATTGTTTTATTTTGTTCTTCCTCTGTTCCTCACAATAGGTCACTAACATTTTCTGAGGGCGTGAATAGCCTTTGCCCAGGGCATGCCTGTTCTGCATACATCTGTTCTGTCTCCCTAATCCTTGGGAGGAGGATCCAGAAAGAGGAGAGCACACGGTCAGCAATACTGAGACAGAGAGATCTGTCCTACTGTCAATCCCAAAGATGGGGAAATTGAGAGTTCAAGGCTGGCCAGGTGCTCTGAGAACTAGGCAGGCTTAAAACTCGAATACCACCCAGGATTTCCTCACCTTTCTCCAGGATAAACTGAATCTAAGATGGATTATAGTCTAATTGGAGTACTCTGATTAAGATCTAATCAGAAAGTGCTTTAAGAAAACATGTATAAAAAAGGCAGAATTTTTTGATGATTAGCTTATTTTTAAAAACATTTTCTCCCAAGAATATTTTCCTGGAACATTTTTCAGATAAAACCAAGTATCTTTAATTTTCTATATAATCTGAGACTGAATATGGGACTAGATAAGTAGAATAAGTGGAAAAGTAGATAATCTTGTGACAAAATATAACCTTTAAAAATGGAAAAGCAGGGTAGACATTAAGTACTTGGATAAGCAGTGCTGTGCATTGGAGAAGAGTTCTGGGTTGAGAGGTGGGGCCTGAATTCTAGACTGAGCTCTGCCATGAACTAGCTATGTGACTTTGGGTAGGCAAGCTGTGTGACTTCTATGGGCCTCACCTCTCATATATGAGGGTTGTCCAGAAAGTATCCAGCCATGTAATATTAAGAATAGAGGCGTTTATGGCTAGATTTTTTCCGCACAGCCCTAGTATAAATCAGAGGACCTGAACTAGATTGCCCCTAGGTCTACTTCAGGATTATGATTATATAATTTTATGAAATACCTGAGGAGAAGATGCAGTGTCTCTACTAGAACATAGGGGAGATTCTGAACGGCTGGTGCTGGCAGCATTCTGAGATGTATGTAGTTTTCTGTAAAGGATACACATTCAGTTATGGAGAGAATTTTTAAAGGTTCATGATAGAAAGCTTACCCTTGCTTCTCTTTTCCAATCTCAACACTAAAATAACGATGACTAAAATAAATATTTATTTGCATAATTTTTAAGGAAAATAAAGAACTTACCTTGAGAGCACTGACTCTAATGACCGTCTGTCTATTTCATTGTATCCAGGCCAGTCTCTTTGAAGATCTTTAAAAACATAATCCTTTAAGGTATATGAAAGGTCCTTAGAATTCAGATTGGCTACCTGGTACATGGTGTGAAAAAAGAGAATTAGATCTTTTTGCTAGTTCCTATTCTAGAACAGGTAATCTTTTGGATTTATACTGAAAACAATGATCAGTTGGCCACAAAGGGACTGCTAGTTTTGCATACACTATATCTCCATACATGCTGTTCAACTTCACTTGGGGAATTAAAACTTTGTACATATAGTTAATTTTTTTTCCCTGAATGGCCCCTGCATTTGTCATATTTCTAATCAAATATTAAGCACACAGACAAATAGTGGCAAAAGGTATTTTTGAAATAAATTTTTTCTAGTCAAAGGAATCTTAACATAGTTATTATCAATTTCATTATTATTATTCATTATTATATATTTTTGAGTAAGTAAAAATCCTGGTCACTTGTATTAAGTAGAAATCAAACAGTGCTGCCCAAATGTCAGGTTATAAATTTTTCTTCTAGACATCAACAAATGTTAACTCCGAAAACAGTATGATTCTGATGTCTTTTATTTATTTATTTATTTATTTTTTGTTTTTGACAGAGAGAGAGATACAGAGAGAGAACTGAACTGGGGGAACTCCCCAGTTCAGCACGTGGGTTTGCACAGGCCGGGGCTGGGATTCGATTCTCGGTCCTCGGGGCTTCAAAGCGAGCGCTTAACCTTCTGAGTCATCCCGGCTTTCCCAATTCTGATAACTTTGTTTGACATTTTCTTGGATAGCTAAGCTTTTTCTTTGTAACTGCTAGTTCTCCTGAAGAACAACTTATTCAAAATCCTTGAAATTCCCAAAAACCAATAAATGAAAATAGAAACCAAAATAATCCTCGAATTACTGTTATTAGTTTATTCCCAGTGTAATCTTTTCTTATCCTTTAACTACAATGCCTAGAGTATCCAGGCCTAGATTCCATTAATACAAATGTATAGAGATAGTCTGAAGTACCAAACCAAGAGTCATTTTTAAGACTGGTGGAAAGGTATTCCTCCTGTCATTTCCTACTGGAAGGTCTTTTTAATAACTTGACTTCTTTTTGTGTTTTTAAAAATCACTACCAAATATATATGCTTTTCTCACAGCCTAGCTGAATACTAATCTAATGTTAATGCTATAAAGTAGAAAATGGTGTGCTTATACTAAAATTCAAATTTGCAAATAAATTAATATACGATATAACCAGATTTCTCAAAGTGCAATAAATAAAACAGTCCTTAGACTTTCTATTATCCTGGGGGACTATACATACTAACACCCCAGAAGTTGAGATTATGGCTGTACTCTTTCATAACATTTAGTATTGTGTTTTGAATATGAGAGGATTAAAAAAAAAACTTAAAAATGTTATTCTTTTATAATTGATGAAGACCTGCAGGTATTTTTTTTTTTAATGATTAAATTTAAGAACAAATTTGGAAATGTTACTGTTTTAGGAAAAAAGCAAACAGATGGACTATCAGTCATGGTGGATTTGAATGCTAATCAACTTAATGACTCAAAGTCTGTATGAAAAATATAAGAAGTTATAGTCTCACAAACCATTGGCTTTTAACAAAATCAATGACCTACTTTTATTTTTTTTTAAGATTGAGTTTATTGTTTTGAGAGGAAAGACTGAGAGAAGGGGTGAGGGCCAAGAACAGTCTTCATATCTGTACATTAGTTATGACATGCTTTCATCCCACACAGGTGGATGTGGGGTTGCATGGGGCTGGCTGGGAACTGAACCCCGGACCTCATGATTGCAAGGCAAGTGCTCAATCTGAGCTAGTCCTGGCATCCCCAATGACCTATTTTTTATACTTAAGCTTGTGATTATAAGGTAATTGATCAGGGCTAATACTTATACATTTGTATCGTTTAATGAAGACAAGTGACTAATCTCAACATGCCTGCCCAGTAGTAGAAAAATATAGAGTAATTGGGGCAGCAAAGAGTATGCAGGGCCAGACATATTATAAACTATTTAGTAGGTAAAAATATTCTAGTTTATGCCAAACAAAGACCAATAATACATTGTACAACTTCACCTATGTAAACTCATAAAAATTACAGCAATAGTTTTTGTGATTCAAGAGTAAAAACAGACAACAAAAACTTCTTGCTTACTCTTTTTAATGGAATTTCAGGGCAAAATTTATTTAACCCAAATGAAGACAGTGACTCAAAACTTTATTTTTTTTTTAACAATGCAGAAGCCTCTTATAAAACCTACTATAAATGCCCACATTTCAATTAGTTTTTAATTACATGTTTAAAACATGATGACTTAATATTCAGGAATTATACTTCACACAGCATTATCAAAATGACCCTGAAATTTCTCTACCTCAATAATAATGGTAATAACAACAAGCCTTCTTACATGAACCTCTCAACAAGAAGGTAGGTGGAAGGAACTTTCTCTAGCTATCCTCACCTGCTGCAGAATTGCTCCGAGGGAGTTCTTGTCTTTTTGGTTGACACCATCTTTCTGCAGTCGAGCCAGCAGCTCAGGTTTCTTGTAGGACTTCAGTGCCAGTAAGTGGATCACCCTGTCCCTATATGGCCGCTGAGAAACACTGCTGCTGCCATATGTCTTTCGAATTGTATTTGCAGGGTTCATGGGGGTTGACCTTTTCCTCTCAGGCACTGCATCTGAAAGAGCTTGAGGTGCTTTCCGAATCTGCACCCTTTTCCCTAAAGTCCAGTAGAAATGACACTGTTACACTTTTGTGAGGAACAGTATAGTGAGCATCTCAGTTTCCACAACTGTGAGTTATAGTTGCATATTTATTTCTGGAGGGACTAAAGACCATTACTTTATTTCAGTTTTCACTTTAAAGAGATGTACAAACAGGACGTATTCTGAATAAATGGCTTAAAATACGAATTAGGCATTTTTTGATTAAATCGTTTATTGGAATAAATGTGTATTATAGATGTATTTTGGCCAGTTAGCTACACATAGATAATAACTAGTGACAAGTACCACAGCAAAAGACTGAAAATTTTAAGGTTGTAGGTATTTGATGCTCAGCTGTGCTATTTAGAGAACTTAAATCTACATATTAAATGTCATTTCTTTGGCAGATGTGAATATAGCAAACACATGGAATATGAGAAATACCTGCCGTACCTCACTAACAACTTACCCTTGGCTTAGCTGGGGCATTACTTGAATAATTTCACAGATTTACAAGCCACAAAGGAATTAAGCATGATTTGGGGTCAACATCCATGAGTGATATTCATTTTCAACAGGCTATAAAAATTTTGGGGAGTCAAAAAGCAAAACCAAAACCAACTAAGCAACCAACCATACTCAGAGGGCAGATAAGCAAGACCTCTCTTCTGTGATACTGAGACTACACAAGTGAATTACAGGAATGGAAAATGATAAAAAGGCAGCCTTTTTGCCATTCCCACTCAGGCTGATACCATTCACATATTAATTCAGTTTCTGCTTAAACTTAATACAGATAAGTATTTGGCAAGTGGCTACTTCCAAAAAATATTTTAGGCTGAAGTGACCTGGATACTATGTGGATGTGAGAAGTCACCAGGCAGGTCACTGACAACACCTAGTAACCATTCCTTGCTAAAGAAACAGAAATTAGAATGAAACTGTCTAATACCCTAATTATGTATTTCTAAGGTGGAATCTTAGCTTATTTAGTATACTCTAAAGCCCATAACTTGATGCCTTTTAGTTAAAGTGAATTGGTAATGACATGGCAGGGGTGGGGGGTGGGAGTGGGGCAACTGCATTAGTTATAAGACTAGCAATAGAAACAATGGATATGTAAAAGCAGTTTCAAGTACTGTGGTCTGAGATGAAAAGGACTTAATGAAGCAGGTAATTTACTGAATAATAATGATATCCATGCTGGGCTCCCCAGGCCATAAGGGCTGTTTGTTTGACACCACCCTACCAAGAGCTAAAGGAAAAGGATGAATGATCTCATACAGTCCTTTACTATCTGGATATAACTAGTTGTAAAAATCAGATAA
>PVKE010035670.1:0-16771 GCA_004027555.1 Craseonycteris thonglongyai
TCCTATGCATGTGCCTTGTGGTTTTCTTCTGTTCTTACTTAGCAGTCTTTCTCATCAGGTCCACAGTTGCACACACATTTAATGTGTCAAATGACATCTTTTTGACATTTTAACTCATTTAACCTGTTGTTGAGCATTTATGCACTGTGCCATTCTCTCATAGCGCAGAGGAAGGATATCCTGAGGATTTATACCAGTTATGCTCCTTTCTAGCTGTGTTTTCTTGTGAGTAAAAGTGGATGATGAAAATATTTTCCTCACTCAACTCCCTGGGCTGTTCCACGGCTCAAATGGAATCATGATTTTAAAAGCTCTGGGTAAACTCTAAGTCACTATTGAAAAGGGTATTATTATCATGAAAGGTGCCACTCTAGAAGGCAGGCAAAAAGAAGAAAATGATCAATCAAGCTTCTTACTTAAAGAAAAACACATCAGTTAATACCATGATATGAGACTTTCCCAATATTTTTCTACATATATAGACATACATATTAATTTTATAAAAATTCAGTCTGTATTGCTTTTCATCCTGCTATTCCTGCTATTTCTTACTTAACAAACTATTGTGAATGTATTTCAATTCATGGTAATAAATATTAACCATTATAATTGATAATGGTAGCATAATGTTCTGAATATGAAAATAGCATGATTTATTATAACAATATTTCAATTTTAAGCATTTAGTTTATTTTAACATTTTCACTATCATAAACCATGTTAGAATGAACACTTTTATTTTCATTCTTAATTATTTTCTTAGAGTACATTCCTAGAAGTAGAATTTCTGGGTCAAAAGTCAAAATACATAAATCACTGCTTTGGCATATGTTGCCAAATTTTCTTCTGGAAAGATTGTAGCAATATATATGGAGTTCATTTCTTTGTCCATTTGGCAACACTAGATATCATAATTTTTGTTTGTTTGTCAGTATGGTAGGACAAACATGTCATCATTGACTTAATATCATTGCTCTTTTCATGGAGGGAGAATTCCTGTTTCTGATTTTGTTTTTCTGAGCAACTAAGAAGTTTAGCTTACTTTTACATGTCTCTGACTCCCCCACCTCTACTCCCCAGGTCAGTAGTATGTTTTCTACCTATAGCAATTTGGTCTATAGTCTGTCAACCCACAATGAAGTTCTAATAGTCCAGGATGAAAAGTGATGATCTGGTCAATGGGCAGGAGAAAGGAAATTACTGTGCCAATTTGCTCAACAGAAGCAACCTAAGCAAAATAAAGGTGACTTTATCAGCTCATCATCACATCTACCCAAAGTGTATTAGTGTGTTTCTGCAGAAAAACAAGACCAATAGGATATTCTAGGGCTGTCCAAAAAGTATCCAGCCATGTAACATAAAAAATAGAGGCATTTATGACTGGGTTTTTTCTAGACAGCACTGTGAGTGTGTGTGTGTGTGTGTGTGTGTGTGTGTTTATTATAGGAATTGACTAGTGTGGTTATAGAGGCTAAGAAGTCCCACAATCTGCCATTTGCATGCTGGAAGAACAGGAAAGCTTATGGTATAATTTAGTGCATGTCCAAAGGCCTAAGAATCTGGGGGCTGATGGTGTAAGCCCCAGTTTATGTCCAAAAGCCCAAGAACCAGAGTACCAGTGACCCAGAGCAGGAGAAAATAGATGTCTCAACTCAAGTAGAGAGGGTGAATTCATCCTTCCTATACTTTTTTTTGTTCTATACAGGTTCTCAACAGATTGTATGATTCCCACCCACATTGGTGAAGCTGATCATCTTTACTCAGTCTATTGATTCAAATGCTATTCTTTTCCAGAGACACCCTCCCAGGCACACCCAGAAATATTGCTTTATTAGCTATCTCATAAAATTAACCATCACAGAAGGTTATAAAGGGGAACCATACATCCAGAGGGACTAGAACCAAGAAAGCAAAAACAATTAAGAATTCAGTGTACATGTCTCACCTGCCATCTCTCCTCTTTTTGGTGCGTCAGTTTCATTAAAAAAAATTTTTTTTTGTATTACCCAAACTTACAATGCAGAAATCTCATTTGTGACTCAAGAGAATGACCAAGATTAAAACTGAAATCTCCTTGTCCTAATTTCAGATTCCAAGGAAAGAAACCACAGTGACCCTTAAACAACATGAATTTTAACTGTGCTGGTCAATTGAAAAGAAAATGTATATAAGTGGACCTGCCCAGTTCAAACCCATGTTGTTCAAGGGTCAACTATATCATTAACCTATTTTGAGACAAGTGACAACCCCTAGGCAAACTGGCTAAGCTGAGGGTGGGATCACAAGACAGACATTTGTCTGCCCTCCTCCATGGGATGTGGTTATTTTCCAGAGAAAAATCCAATTCAGTGAACATCCACCATAAAGTGGAACCTCTCAAAAAACAAAAGCATTAAAGCAAAGACATTAGAGTGTGAATTAGATGTAGAGATTTACAAGCACATTGATTCATATATGAGTACCGGTAGCTTTTTCAAAATGCATTTGATTGGGCTTTGTCCACAGCTCATTAATCAGAATCTTTGGGATAAAGAAAAGGGTAGATAATCTTAGCTGTGTAAACTGAGGCCTATGAAAGACAACTGATTTGTCTCTTAACTATTAAAGGTGGTCATTTAGCAATTAAAGATTAGCAACTAGGATTTGGGAAAGCAGGGATGGCTCAGTGCGTTAAGCGCTTGCTTTACAGCCCCAGGAACCAAGAATCAAATCCCAGCCCTGGCCCATGTGGACCCATATGTTGAACTGGGGAGTGCCCTCAATTCAGTTCTCACCAGGGTAAGACCCCGCCCCAGTTCCTGCCCTGCATAGCCCCACACCCACCTGTGGAATGAAGCTATGTGGAAAAACCAATGATGTGCAACTGTGGAGACTGCTCTGGGCCCTTCCCCTTCTTTCTGTCTCTGTCTCTCTCTCTGTCTCTCTCTGTCTCTCTCTCTCTCTCTCTCTCTCTCTGTCTCTGTCTCTGTCTCTCTCTCTCTGCCAAAAACAATAAAAATAAATCTTAAAAAAAAAAACTATTAGCAACTAGGATTAGAACCCAGTGTTCCTTCCAATAAAGGCCTGTTGGTTTCAAATGTGCCAAACCCATACATACAAGGGCCCAGACCTGGGTGAGGGAGAGGACTGGAAAGTTCATGTACATTCTTGAAAAAGGGAAATGAAGCTGAAAAAATGCAAATGTGCTGGGGATGCAAAATTGCTCCAGGAAGCAGAAGAATTTTCCTAGATTTTACTAACAAAATCCTCAAAGCTTTAATGTCTTTCCTAGTGTCTACAGTCTGTTCTCTGGGCTCAAAACAATCAGCTATGGCCAGAGGAGTGGAAGGATGTAGAGTGTTTGACTCCCTTCATATAAGCACAATCACTGTGGTTGGGGCTGGAGGGAGTGGTTGTTGGATTGACCGTAGGTGTTTCTCTCTTCTACCCCCCAATATCTCTGTACTATCTATCTATCAAAATTCCTTTAACTTTTTTAAGATTAGACTATAAGTGCATAGGTATTAATCATGATCAACAGTCCTTAACATTACTGGTCCAAGTATGGCCTTTTATTATTCCTTATCTTGTTTGTTTTTAACAACATAATGAGGCTCTCTAAATCCACCACCCAACACAAACACCAGGAACTTGACACTAACTTACATATACCTGAGTTTTCCTTCCCCTCCCATCTTACCTCCCTACCTCCTTTCACCCAATGTAGTTGGCAACCTTATTTCTGCGTTAATAATTCCTTTGTTTTCCTTTCTAGTGGTTTTAGCTCATCTATTTATATTTCTAATAAGCATTTTGTAAATTTGATTATTTTTAGCTTTATAAAGAGGCATGATACAGTTTTCAATTCTGGACTTACTATTTTCACCTAAAATTATATTGTGAAAGGGTAAAAGGGTAACTTCACAGTAGAGAAGTCTGGCAAACACCATCTTAGTCAAGGGATCAAAGTGAACTTCATCAGCAATGGGACAAATCAAAATCATGTGCTTGATAGAATGCAATGAAAAGAACATAGCGTTGCTTCTGGGATATTATTGCCAAAGATACATAACCTGAATCTAATCATCAGAAAACATCAGACAAGCTCACATTGAGAGACATTCTATGAAATAACTGCTGTAATCTTCAAAAGTGTAAAGGTCATGAAAGTCAATGAAAAATTGAAGAACTATTCCAGATGGAGGAGACTAAAAAGACATGAAGACTAAATGAAATAAGTGATTCTGAACCAGACGGTTTTGCTTTCAAAGGCATTTTGGAAAAATTGACAAAATTTAAATAAGGTTTGAGGATTATGCGGTGGTCAAATATTAAGGTAATTTCCTGATTTTGATGGCTATGTTATGGTTAAGCAAGGCAATGTCCTTGTATGTAGAAAACGCACCCTGAAGTATGTAAGGGTAATGAAGTATCAGATTGACAACTTTATTCTCAAGTGGGTAAAAAAAAAAAAGAAAGAAAGAAAACATTTAGACTGTACTCACAGCTTTTCTGTGAGTTTGAACTTGCTTCAAAATAAACAGACACGAAAAAGTATATTACTACGATTCATAGGAGAGTTTTGCATGTCGCTGAAATTCGTGTATTTTAACTATGGAAGAACATTTCACTACAGTTCATTTATTCAGTCTCCCATAGATGAGAGGAGGAAGCAGGCCTGAGAGTTTAGGTGACCATCCTCAGGTCAGGCAGTTACTAACCGTGAGAGCAAAAGGTTAGGCCAGGCCCTTTGCCTCCCAAGGCAATACTCCTTCCACCAGGTTGTACGGAAATGACTTGTTGGCCTGAGTATCATCACTGAAACACCTGTATAGTAAACTACTCTCAGCTGATTGCCCAGCAAGGTGAGAGGGACAGAGATCATCATGAAAGTTAAAGAAAGACTGATGAACCAACAACTCCAAATCAAGCTTAAAGAAATTCTATTATCTGAGGTGGACAGGGCTGGGGGATCAAGGAAGAAATTGAATAGGTTGGGGGTCTACAGCCCTGCTCCTATTCCACTAGTACAGAAACATTTTATCTTCCGAACCCCTTTAGGTAGTAGAGCACACTTCAGGTCCCTATTGCACCTGATCCCTGGTTTACACACACCGGATAACCAAGCTTTGATTGCAAATGGCAGGAAAAAGGACCCAATCATTTGTTTGGGTATAGAAAAAAAATGAAGTTTCTACTGGAATAGGAAGGCAGATCAGTCAGGATAACTCAAGAGCAGGAGATGGGAATGTGTAGTGTCAATAAGACCAGTGTATATGCAGTAAGTGATACTATAGCATCTGATACATGTCACACGCAAAATAGATGTTAGCTGCATGCTCTCAAACCCTCAGAAATCATGAAAAAATTCAAGATGGAACAAGAGGATGTTGCCTGTCACTGGTGGCAAGGAAGCTTGGCTATAGGAAGCCTCAGCGATCCATAGATATGGGCCAGAACCCTGTTCTGCCAATGTCAGCAACTCATTTTTTTTTCTCTCTGATCATATATTTTCTCATATCCATATGAGAGAATTTAATTGTTTGATCTTTTATTAATATCCAGATTAGATATCCTATGAGTGCTTCTGTACAGCACAAAAAGGTACTAAAACTGCCCAATTCTTCCAAAAGCAAAGAATTGTCTTTATTCTCCCCTTTCCTGGATGGTCTCTGGATACTCTGTGAAAATGTCATTTTCCCATCGAAGCCACACTTTATTTAGAGCACAGAAGATGTGCAAAATTGAGTAGAATATCTGAAGGTGGTCCCACAGACCACAAGTTGCATAAGATTTTCTTAAAAAAAAACTTCATAGTAGAGCAAGAAAGATCCCATTTATAATAGCATCAAAAGATAAAATATTTAGAAATAAATTTAACAAGAAATATGTGAGATCTATATAATGAAAAATTTAAAACTCTTCTTAGGCATATATAAGGGCTTAAGGAATTTTTTAAAAAAGCATTCTATATTGTCAGAAAGGAAACTGCAACCTCAACAAAAAGCCAATTTTTAATAGGTAATCTATAAGATTAAAATAATCCAGTAAATATACCAACTGAATTTTTTTTAAATATTAAATAACTTAGTTCTAAAGTTATTTGGAAAAATAAACAAAAATATATAGCCAGGATAATTTAGAAAAAGGAGAGTGACAAGGGAACAAGACCTGTAAGATATTAAAACATACTATAAAGCCTTAATAATTAAAACAGTGTGCTATTGTAGGAAAAGAATATAATCCACATAACAATTAAAAGTTTAGAAATAGGCCTAAATACTCATAGAAACTTAAAAAATAATGAAAATTTCATTTCAAATCATTGGAGATAAGATTTGAACTATTCAAGAATTGTTGTTGGTACAATTAGTTAACTACCTGGAAAAAAATGGATATATAAATCACACTTTACCCAGTATCAGTTTCAAAAGAATCAACTATTTAAATGTAAATATGTAAACTCAAATGTAATAAAAGGAACGGTGGAAGAATTCTTTTACAATCTCAGAGAGGGGAAAGCTTCCTAACTGTCAAAAAGAATCCAAAAATCTATCAATTTTAATAATTTTGTTTACATAAAAAATCTTTAAAGATGACTAATTTTATTTACATAAAAAATTTCTCGATGGTGAAAAACACCATAATCAAGGATAAAGGCAAAGAAAAAAAATTGGAAGAATATTTCTAACGCGTATAACAAAGGGCTAATTTGTATAATACAAAAGAGCTCTTAGAAATCAATGAAAACATGACCAACAACCTAAGGAGAGAAGGGCAAAGTTCATAAAGAGTTCACAGAAAAGTAAATACAAAAGCTTCTTAAAAATATGAATGTTCAACATTGTTCATAATTTTTTTTTTTTATTGTTAAATTTAATGGGGTGACATTGGTTGGTAACAATCAGACAGTTTCCCAATGGACAAATTATTGCTACATTGAAAAAACAAAACATTATCCATCTATCATTTTGGCAAATCTCCAAATATTTATTATGGCACTGTCATACAATCTGTTTTTTATACAGTTGAGCCTTGAAAAATGGGTGGGAGCCTTTAGGGGTACCACCCTTGCCCTTCCCCAGTGGAAAATCTATATAACTTTTGACCTCAGGAGATTGGTTCCAGAGGACCCCACCCCCTACTCCCCCCACCCACAAATAACAAAATCTAAAGATGCTCAAGTCCCTTAGGTAAGTGGTATAGAACAATGCATATAGTCATACAGTCTGTGTTCCACATCTATGGACTCCCAACCACAGATCAAAAATTCTGTTTTCAATCTCTGATTGGTTGAATTCATGGATGCAAAACCCAGGGATACAAAGGGCTGACTGCATATTTACTGAAGAAAATTTGAGTATAAATGGATCAGTACAGTTCAAACTGGTGTTGTTCAAGGGTCAACTGTACACTGAGTGGGGATTCCATTTCTGGGAGCTTATCTCACACATGTAAAATATCTATGTATAAAATTATTTGTTGCAGCAATGTTTCTAGTAACTTAAAATTAGAAAAAATTACATATCCACAAGAAAAACAACTGGCACATTCATGAAGTGGAATGCTACACTGTCATTAAAAAATAAATATATTTTAATGTATTAATAAGGAAAAAGTGTTTGGTAAGAGAAAAATTACAAGTATATTGATGTTTATAACATGATACCATTTGTGTGTGTGTGTGTGTGTGTGTGTGTGTGTGTACACATACATACATACATACATAAAGGGTGTCCCAAAATTCACGCAAGAAGTAATTTTGATAGAAAACACAGGTTTATAATTAAAAATTGTAAATTTTCATTGCTCAACAATGAAAACACATTGTTCTGTAGTGTAGCACTCCATTTTTAATAACCCTGAACTGTCAGCTGTCACGCTGTCTTTTTTTTTCTTCCATTGGCAACACTTTACCACACAAATAACGCAAAATTCAAATCTTGCGTGAATTTTCGGACACCCTTTATATATACACACACACATACACATTATATTTATATTTGCTGTACACAAATAAAATATTTCTAGAAGGATATATAAGAAAATAATAATATTGCTTGTGGTGAGAATAACTGGATAAAAAAGAAAAGATTTTTAAAATGTATACTCTTTTATACATTTTGATTTTAACCATAGGATAATATTGCCTGCTCAAAATTTAAATTTCTAGAACTTCAACAGCATTGTCTCTGTCCTAAGAGATCCACGACAGGGAAAGTTGGGATGGTTCAGTGAGTTAACCAAAAAAAATTGAGAGATCCATGATAAAAACCATCAAGGTAAAGGTTCTGAGAAGTCCAATTATATAACCCAAAGGAAAAGTGCCATAACACTTTTTCTTCTTATTTTTTTTTTTTGTTAAGATTTATTTTATTCTTTTTGACAGAGACAGAGAGAGACAGAGAGAAGGGGGGCGGGGCCAGAGCAGTCTCCATAGTTGTACGTTGTCAGTTTTTGACATGGTTTTGTTCCACACAGGTGGGCGGGAGCCACACATGGAGGAAACTGGGTGTGGGGCCTCCTACATGGTAGGCACACCCCAGTTCAGCATATGGGTCTGCACAGATGGGGGCCAGGACTCAATCCTTGGTCCCTGGGGCTGCAAAGCAAGCGCTTAACCCACTGTGCCATCCCGGCTTCCCCCACATGAAACTTCTAATAATATTTCCATATTGGTCATCCCCATTGTGCAAGACTTTTATATAATTTTACACATGACACTCCCCAGGCTCTTGAATGTAAATGAGCTTTTCAGATTGAGATGACAAATTTTTTGAAGCACTTGCCACCATTTGAATTGACTCTCAAAGGGAGATTGTTTCCACCATTTGGAAAAGTTATTGTCAGGAAAAGCCAACTAGAAATCATTCCTGGACCTAATTAAGGGCAGACAGTAAGCAGAAGGAAATATGAAGTGCTTCCCAGAATTCTAATTCAGCTGAGTAAACTTCAATAATGTGGAAGCACAGAGTCCTTCTAATAGAGCAGTTCTTAAAGTGGCCCCCTCTATGTCACCAGTCATGTTGGTAGACATTTTATGAAATGGGTAATTCTGATGCATGTCAGACTTTGGGAACCAGCCCTCTAACAGAAGGGTCTCTAGTCACCATCCCATGTAAGCATGGTCAAGATTCGAGAAATGCTTCTTCCCTAGGTGGACCTCTTAGTAGTTTAATTCTAAGTTTCTTTAAGTCCTGGTTTAGAAATTCAGTATTGAGCCCCATATTGGCCACTGCCATTTTAGAGGAAATGGTAGGAATTTTTTCTGGAAGATCCAGAGATACTACTACTCCAATTTTATTACATTAATAGCTGGCTAATACAAACTGCAAAAAGAAGGAAAGAAGAATCTGGTCTTCCTGGATAAGATAGTTGGCTTGTATGGGTATACCAGACACTAGACGAGTAATAATATTGTAACAAAGGGAAAAACTGCACTGGAGCCAATTTTTAGGGTCAACTAAAAAGTAGATCTATGTAACTGCCTTGTTATGAAATCTATATCATGATTAGTTACTTAGAAGTTGAAGAGACTCCTAGAGAAGAATTTACTCCCAATTCATAGGGTCAAACACAAGCAGGCACAGGTTTCACGTGGAGGTATATGGGTGGGTATATACCTCCCAAATGGCAGTGAGTGGACAGTGGAAGGACAATTCATCACAATGGCCAACATCTAGCCTAAGGAACTAGACTTTGTCACAGAGCTCAAAGATCCAGAGGGAGTTGCTGCTCCTCAGTCCTCTCGGGAACTGCTTCTTAAATCTTTTCTCCCTGCTTCTTCACTGGTGTGGAATCCCCCCTTGAAGAAAAGGGGCTAAGTGTGACATTAAAGAGCTTTGTCTTCAGTCTCTGAGGCCTAGGAAATTCTAGGGACAGGGGTCTTACTCAGTTTACGAAGAAGGAAACAACATTCTCCAAGATATTATCAAGCTGCCCTGTACCCTGGGGGACATAAATGATGAGCAGTGAGGATGGTAGGGAGCAGCAGAAACCAGTGGAAGAAAGGCCACTCAGAGTGGTAAAGCCCGAGAAAGTGACAGGGCAGAGGTGTAGTCAAAGGGGATGGGGAAGGGGCAGAGAGCTCAAAGCAGTTAAAGCCAATGATGACTTTCATTCTGGACTAATTTGTTAGCATGAATTAGCATACCTCTTTCCCCACAAAATTATGTACTTATTTCCCTTAAATATATCCTGTATTGCCCCGTTCTCTTTCAGATGTACGTACTGGGAAAGGTGTGTACTTTAGGGCCAAACAGACATGACTTTAAATTCTGACTCCAGCACTTACCAGTTTATAATCTTGAGCAAATGGCGTCATTTTCCTAGGCCTCGGTTTTCTCCTTATGGAGTGAATAAGCCAGCTTTGTGGGTCTGTTTTAAACAGCGGTAACAAGAGTGATCACTTCTGGAGCACCTGCCAGATGTTCCACATACATGATTTTGTAAATCCATCTTCGTAGCCACACATTGAGATAAATATCTTTTTCTTTTTTTAAAGATTAGGAAACAGCCCCAGATGGGTTAAGAAACTAGCCCAAGGTGAGAGGCAGAACCAAAGATTTTCAAAGTCAGGTTTAATCTAGCCCCAACGTTCAGGGTTTTTCCACTACGTAACACTGACTTTCACAATGTCGAGTACCATGTCTGAGAGGAGGTTTCTACAGAGCTGAAGCTTTCTTTTTCCCTCTCATTCCTGCAATTCCCTTCCCTTTACCCTCCAGCTCTGGCTGGCATTCGATCGCCTTTCAGATCACCCTTGTCCAAAGTGATGTTCTTTTGCCTTTCAACAATGACGACCGCAGCATGAGCTGCCTTTTGATTTCTCATCTGCAACCCACCTACCGAGGTCAGGTAATGATACTTAAAGCCTTTATTGTGACCTCTATTTCCTCTAGTACAAGCTTCCTTCTCAACCACCAGCTTGTAGATTTCTCATGCACAAATTCAATTGTTTCTGTGTTCTCCTCGCTGGTGCCTTGCACACTCTGCTTGAACTGAAATCGTCGAGCTCCTCGTGCTCACCTTATTTATTGAGAGCTATGGGTGGGTGATCCTGGAACCTCTCCAGCTGCCTGACTTGGAGAGAAGAACCCCTGTCCAGGGATCTCAGTTGCCCCCTCATGTTCTCTGTTTTTTCTACCTGTAGGCCCATAGTGACGGATCCCCTCACTTGTTCTCTGCCTCACAGAGGATTCACTGCTCAGGCATACCCAGTAATAAGTAACCCGGATGATTGTGTCTGGGAGCTCATTGACTGTGTAACATAGGCCACCAGCCTCTGGGGCAGCACAGCATGCCTCTTGTAATTAATCACCCTCGTCCCAGCTTGAATAACCCGGCTCTGTCCAATCACAGAACAATTAGGCATTTTCTGAGAGGGCTTCCCTGCCTGGATTGGCAAGGTAGAAAACGTCCTATTAACATAGAGTTCTGTAGGTTCTCAGAACCATATCGATTGTATGGGAAATCAACGCAGTGTCAGGCATTGTGGTAAATCGGCAAGTGGAGGAAGAAATAATCTGTGCCCTCCAGGAGCACATAGCTAAATTGGGGGTATAAGACAGAATTGGAGTAAATCTAATTAGATAGATGTTGTATGGGAAATACAAATACATTCCTATTATATAAGAGTAAATTTTTATTGAGAAATGGAGGATGTTAGCAGCATGAAGAATAGAATCACAATGAAGTGCAATGGCTCATGTTAAGATCGCCCATGAGGGCAATTCAAGAATAGAGATTCTCAAACTCTCACCAATACCTATGGAATCAGAATCTCTGAAGGAAGATAGTCAAAACTCTCTTTAGGTGTTTGAGAAATCCTAATGCAAACATAATTTAGGGCAGCTACCCAACCCCATGCTTGGAAAGCTCTGACCCACTCGGTAAGGATGGATCGTGATAGCTGCCTGATCCATGTGAGCATTCCATCCCAGCCTGCCCTTGCCATGTCTCACTGAACCAAGGATAGTGATCCTGCTCAAGCTGACTTCCTTTGGTGTCAAAAGTCAAAAGTTCTAGTTGATGTGCTGAGGTTGCTGGACCTGAAAGGTGAACTGGATTCTGAGACTAAGGGGAGCATTTGAGAGCCATGCACAAGGAGCAAGAGAGAAATTTCTTCTATCCCTTAAAATGTTTTAGTTTCCTGTCCCCATGACTTTATGAGAAATTTATTCTCTTAGCAGTAAGTTCCATGAGAATCTCCATTTCCTTATACGATGACTCCATTAACTAAAATTTGCATGTTTACATTCTATTTTCTCATGGACAATATCGTTTATGGGAGAGAAAAACTCAAAATTGGAGACTCTTCAGAGGTCACATATTACAACCTCCTGCCCATTGAAGGATTGGTCCTCTCTACTCCACTTATGGGAGATTGCTTAGCATTGTATTTGGCAGAGTAGATGCTCAGAAATGCACTTGATTCTTACATATTCTGAGAGAGGTAACTTAGTACATCCACTTCAAATGCTCATGCTATTAGAAGCTGCACTTGCTACTGGACCCAAATCTTCCTTAAAAATATTTACGGTATCGTTGAATCTCCTTTCTGAAGCAAAACAGACTAATTCCACCCCCTTTTACTGTAACAGTAAACAGGCATTTTAACACAGTTCTCTGCTCCCTCCCTTCTCATCTCTTCTTCCTTAAGCTAAGTATCTTGGTTTAACCCAGTGGCTCCTTCCATGTACTCTACTTCACAACTTTCATTATTATGGTCCCTCTCAAATTAGTTACTCCAGTTTCCCAAATGTCACTTTTAAAGTACAGTGTCCAAAATTATACAGGGAGTTCAAGTATGTTACCATTATTTCTATGTGTTCTCTAGTCCTGAGAGGCAAAGCAAATTTGCTGCTCCAAATGTTGGTACAGTCCTTGAGCATCTCCTTTGCCATACCCCAAAATTCTGTGAAGTCAGTCTTTGTCTTGTTTCATTTAACAGATTTAGAGAAAATCAAGACTGGAGAAATCACATGTGTTGCCCAAAGTCATCCAACAAAATACTAGTGGAGCCTGGTTGCTATGAACTGAATTGTGTCTCCCCAAAAACAAAATGTTGAAGTTCTAACCTACAGTACCTCAGAACATGAGTGTATTTCAAGGTAGGTCATCTTAAAAGAGGCACCTGAGGTAAAATGAGGTACTATGGATGTATTCTAATTCAATAGGACTAGTGTCCTTATAAGAAGAAATTAGGACACAGCCACACATAAATGGAAGGGCATATGAAGACACAGGCAGCAGATGGAAAATTCCACAAGCAGACAAGCCTGAAAAGAGATCAACCCTAGGGGAAGCCGGGATGGCTCAGTGGGTTAGGCGCTCACTTTGCAGCGCCGGGGACCGAGGATCGAATCCCGGCCCCGGCCCGTGCGGAACCATGTGCTGAACTGGGAGCTCCCCTAGTTCAGTTCTCTCTCTGTCTCTCTCTCTGTCTCTCTCTCTCTCTCTCTCTCTCTCTCCTCTGTCAAAATAAATAAATAAATAAAATATATATTAAAAAAAAAAAAAAGAGATCAACCCTGGAAACCTTGATCTGGAACTTCTAACCTCCAGAACTGTGAGGACTAGATTTCTACTGTTTAAGTCACCCAGTCTATGGTACTTTGTTACAGCAGCCCAAGCAAATTAGCACTCAGGTCTTGAGCTTTGTCCTTAGATTCCAATTGCCTTGTCTTCTCTGCTTTACAACATGGTCTCCTGCCCAGATTTTCTTCCTGCACTATCCTCTTTCCATAGCATGCTGAAGGCATTAAAGAGGCCCAGCTGGAAGCTATCCTGAGCAAGGTCTCTGTTAATATAACTGACACACAGTCACTGAGGTCTAATAAGGAGGGAGCCTTTGGATTCAGGTCCATGCACAGAGCAAACCCAGACAGGAAACAGAAGGTGACTGAAAGATGAGCCAGGCTCTGAGGGTTGGAGCCATGTGGGTCTTCCATGATGGGATATGTGCTCAAACAGAGCTGGAGCACCAAGGATGGTGCAAGTCATAAAACATCTAACTCATGAGCACAGAGAACAGGTAGACCTCTAACACTCACCAGGTAGTAGAGGCAGCAGTGATATGGTTAAAAGTGTCTGTTCTTAAGTTAAGCTTTTTGCATTCAACCCTTGGTTCTACCATTTGAGAAAACTGCTTGTTTGTTTAGAGCCTCAGGTTTTTTTGTTTTTTTGTTGTGTGGTTTTTTTTTAAATAAAATAAGGGAGTACCTACCTTATAATGTTCTTGTTAGAAATGCATGAGTAATGTATATGCAATACTTAGGACATTGCCAAGCATATAGTCTTCACTTAAATACTTGTATGGTATTTCCTTCATGCCACACAGTATTTTAAACATTGTACAAATTACTAAACTCATTTACTTCTCATGTCTACTCATGATGATTGCAATTGCTATTCCTACTTTTCAGGTGAAGAAAATGATCCACAGAGAAGTTAACTGATTTTCTCAAGCTTCATGGAAAAATTGAGATACCAATTTCAGAGATCTAAGCTCTGGCGTCTATCCTCTAAACCAGGGGTTCCCAACCTTTTTATACCCTAGGGTGCATTCTAAAATATCGGTAGGGCGGCGGACACCAGCTATTTCTAAGGATATTTATGATTGAACAAGAATAAAAAATAATAAACAAAAATAATTTTAAAATAATAAATTTATTGTACAAATTATATACACACAAAGAAACATACATACAAAACGTAATACAAAGTAAATAAAAAACACACGTATAATAAAATCATTTAAAAAAACATAAAAAAAAAACAATCTGTCAGTGTGATCTTTGGCATTGCATTTCATTGGCCAGTGCCTCGTAATTAGGAGAGTATGATGACAACCCTGTTAGCAAACAATTATTAAGATGCTCATCGGTAAGTCGAGATCTATATCGTGATTTTATTAAATTCATGTTTGAAAACAACGATTCGCATAAATACATTGACCCGAAAAACGATTTGATTTTATATGCCGCTTTTTTAAAAAAGGGAAACTTTCTTTGTCGACTATGTTCCGTAAGTCCTCTGATATTAAGGATTTTAGCAAAATCTCGTTCTTAAGGTTCAAAATTTCTAACTCTAGTTCTTCTGCTTTCCCCTGAACAAGGTCTGCAATACATGCGGCTAGTTCTATTACATTTATTTGGCAAGTAAAAGGATTGATACAGAAGGAGACAATTGGCTCGATATTTGTAAACTGCAGAAGTCTCTCTTCAAACTGTTTTTAAGCACTTGCAGGGTCTCAATAAATAATGACATGTTTAATTCATTGTTACCTAGCATTTTCCTCATATATGGGAAGTGCACGAGAGACTTGATATGCAAATATGATATCAACAAAGTTAATTTTGCTTTAAATGTGTTTACAGAGCTTATCATTTCAGCTGTATTTTTGTCTTTTCCCTGCAACTCCAAATTGAAAGAATCTAATTTTTCCATGGTGTCAGCAAGAAAACCCAAATCCACCAACCAGCAAGAGTCTGTTAGTTTATCATAATTTTCATTTTTATCATGTATAAATGTTTTTATTTCTTCAATTAAGTTCACAAATCTTGTAAGAACTTTACCTTTATTGAGCCAACATACTTCAGTATGCAGGATGAGATTATGTTTTTTATCTTCAGTATCTTCTAACAGGGCCTTGAAAAGTCAGTGTTGCAATGGAGCTGCTCGAATAGAGTTGATTATCTTTGTGACTATTTTCATAACATGTTCAAAGGGCAGTATTTTACAACACAACACTTTCTGATGGATAATACAGTGGTAGGACATAAAGTTTGAAAATGATTCATCTTTCCTGCAAAGAGCAATAAATCCTTTGTTTTGACCAACCATTGCTGGTGCCCCATCGGTAGTTATCGCAGACAACTTATGCAAAGGCATGTTTATCGACCTGGCGTATGTTCTGAAAGTTTTATAAGTATCCTCAACTCTCGTCTGTCCTTTTATTGGTAATATTTGCAACAGCTCCTCTTTTACTGTGAAGTTACTAAATACCATTCTCACCATAACTGCCAACTGTGAGGTGTCTGATCTATCTGTTGACTCATCAAATTGCAGAGAGAAGCAGTCACATATTTCCAAGTCAGTCTTTAACTGAGTTTGCAAGTCTTTTGAAATTGCGTGTATTCTTCTTGTGACTGTGTTATTTGACAACTGTAGGTCTTGTATCACCGACATAATCTCATGCTTGTTAGAATATTCCTCAAACAAACAATCAGCAGCAGTCAGAAATGCTTCTTTTAACAATTCACCATTCTGGAAAGGTTTTTTCTTCTTTGCGAACATGTGAGAAATTTGGAAAGAAGCAATGGTTGCCATTTTAGATTTTTCCACATGTCTAGTGAAAACAGTCTGTTGAGTAGTTCAACTTAATTTTAGTTGATTTATTATTTTCTTTCTTACTTCATATTTAAGTGGATAATTTGTATCAAAAGTGGTATGACTTGTCTGAAAGTGACGTTCAACATTATGTTTTTTCGGCACTGCAATACTACTGCCACACAACAGGCAAACGCATTTACCTTTTAAGTTAATGAAACAACATGATTCCTCCCAGTCTGTGTTTAAATTATAGGTTCATTTTCTCTTATTTGGTCCACTCATTTTAGGACTAAAAAAATAAAAATAGTTATAGAACTACAATATCATATCAAATTGCCACCATAATAATAGATTACCTACCTCGCTTTTAGTTCATTTAAAATCGAATATATCAAAACACTGTGATCCTAGCTAACCGTCACGACCCGATCAGTCCAGCAACCGCAATCCAAATGGC
>PVKE010035671.1:0-16759 GCA_004027555.1 Craseonycteris thonglongyai
GGCAATCACCAAGCTATTGAGTGTGTCCATAGGTCTCTGTGTCTTTGTTACTTTCACTTTTATATTCCACCTATAAGTCAGGTCATGTGTTTCCTGATTCTTTCAGTCTGACTTATTTCGCTTAATAAGATGGTCTCTAGGTCCATCCATGTTGCCAGAAATGACTGTAATTTAACATTTCTCATTGCTGAGTAGTATTCCATTGTGTAAATGTACCACATCTTCTTTATCCAGTCAGACAATCTTAAAATCCTAACTGGACCACCATTTTCAGTATTGGCATATAATTCTATTTAAAATAGAAAAACATTATAAATAGTATTAAGTATATATTTGAGCCCAACACATAATCAGTAGCATAAATTCAGCTAACATATAATTAAAATGACATATTACCAATCTCAAATGAGAAGACAACCACGTTTATCAGCCTTCTGCTTACATCCCTTGATTGTCTTGGTTACCCTTTGCCCTAATGTATTATAAGTGGAAACTGCAGAAAAGGGAATTGTGGCCAGTTTAAAAACACAAAATGTATTATTACCTTGGGAGTAAGTATGAGAATGAGTTGGGCACTGGCATCTAGGGAAAAGAAAGAAAGAAAAAAAAAGTAAAGTGAAACTAGAAAGCCAAAAGGTAAGAAACCTTAATGTAACTCACTTTGTAATCTAGTCCTAAGATGCTATCAAGGTAGCAGCTATTGGCAAACACTGTACATAGAAAAAACAGAAATCACCAAGGACACAAATGCTTTCCGATGTTGTAGGCCCATCCTTTCATGAATTACTCAGGTAGTGCTTAAATGCCTGTGGGTAACTGAGATGAACACTCTGGGAATACAAATAGGTTTAAGATGAGGTCCCTGGTCTCTGTGAGAACCCAGCTCTTACTAGGCTAGGAGCTTTGAGCAAACTGACCAACAGTTACCTTAACTACCTGCAGGCCCATCCCCCGCCCCCCTCCAGAATGTTCCTGTATTTTCCCATGGTCTTCAAGCTATTTTTCTTCAAACGGGTCCTGGGCCTTTTCCTCCAATAAGCCCTCCCTGGGTCTGCAGGCCGACCTTGGTACCAACCTTGAGCCTCCATCCTTTCTCTGCCAAGCTTCAGGGACCAGCGACCACTGGCTGGGTTCCTCATGATCATCACCTCTCTGCCTAAACTGCCCTCACGCCTGTCCCTTTCTTCTCACCAAATCCCTAACCTCCTCTCAACTCTCAATCTGCTTCTCTGCTCTTGCCCTTCCCTATCTCTTTCCTGTCCTGGTCGCCTCCTAGTTCTTAGACAGTCTCTTCTCTGGCTTCTCTTTGTCTTGCTCGCTGAGCGTGGCAAGAGGGTTTTATGTTTCTATTTATTGCCTGGGGGCCCGTGTCATAGTGGGGACCCTATCGATACATGAGTGTATAACCTTCCCTCCACTCAAATTTGGAATGAAAACATCCGAGGGGGAAGATGGGAAAGGAAGAAAAAGGGCTGAATTCAGTGGCGGTCAAGATCTCAAAAACATGACCCAAGGCTGCCATCTCGTGGGTGCCGCTGAGAACGCCAAGTCCGGACTCCGCTGGAGAAACGAAAGTAGGCCAGGCAAGGTGTTCTTCACAGGTGGGCTTTAGGCACTCCAGCGACAAGAAAAGAGGCAAAGGGGTGGAGAAAATCAAGCTCAGAGCTTTCCAATGCCCAGGACCAGTGGGAGCAGGTGACCGTCCACCCCCAGCCTCCTTCTCTTTTTAGATTTTTCAGGCTGTGAGGCTACCAATTAGTCATTTCTACTCCTTACGGAGTCCACCCTCTCCGGCTATCTCGGGACCCCCATCTGTCCTGTATTTCCTAGTCTTCCCCCTTACGCGATGACTATCATATCATATTTGAGTTTCATGCTTAAAACTTTCAACCTCTTGCCCCTCTGGCTTGCTCGCTCGGTTTCTCCCTAACCTGGCCCGATGTCCTTGCCTCCCTCACATTTTTGGGCCCCCTGAAATCTGGTTGCTGTCTCTGTAAGTCCCAGCTTTCCCACTGTACCCTCACTTCTCAGACCTCCTAGCACCTTGCTCTTGTAGCATTGAACACTGTGGGCCACCCCTCCTTGGGTGGCTGAAACACTCTTCTTAGGGTCCAGGAATCCCTGCTCATCTGCGTTTCCTCTAATTATTCTTCCTCCAGCTTCTTTTCCACTCTGCCCAGTCCTTAAACGTTGGATTCTATCCTGGGTTCACCCTCACCCTTTATAGCCAGCCACGCGCAAGGCCCCACGGATTTCTCTACCCAAATTCATCCACTTCTCGGGCCCGCTGCGGCTCTCTGATTCCAGTGTCATCTCTCATTGGGATTACTACGTACGGAGTTCCTAACAGGCTTTTCTTGACCCCACCTTTGCCACACTGTGGTCAGGGGCATATTTACAGTGATGCCACTTTCTTGTTTAAAAATAGTTTGAATGCTCCTCATGGCTCTTAGGATAAAGTTCAGACCTGGCCCAGCCTCCCTGACCCTGCTAACCTTCTCGGTCTGTCCCTCATTTTCCTCCATCTCTAAGGTTGAGCTCTTGAAAAATTAACTTTGTTCTTTTCCTTTAATTGGCCACATGCGTTCTCTTTTGCCTCCAGAATTTTATCTTCATTATTTCCCCTGCCTGGAACATACTCCTGGGTAACTACGTTCTTTCTCATGTCAGTGCAGATGTGACTTCCCCTGGAAGTATTCCCTAAAGCCTGGGCCCTGGGTAGACACCTCTCTCTGTGGTCCATAGAACCTGCACCTCCCTCCCCCTTAAAAACGTTATCAAACTGCGTTGCTGGTGCTCCTTTCCGGTTTCCATCTGCCTTGAGATGGTACATGTATGGTAATGAGGCAAGCGGGCCCTACCTCACAATTTCTCTGCAGTGGCTAGCATGGTGCCTGGCACAGAGTAAGCACTTAATACTGAACGAATGAATAAATTTGTAGACATTTAAAATCTCCGGACTTTCTTCTCTCTTTTCCTGGTCAGCAAAGATACAAGAGCCTGACCTGGGGAAGGTAGACTAGACAGTGCGCTCCTCCACTTTCTTAGGAGGGCCTGAACCATGGGCTTTGTGCTCCTTCTGAGAAGCAGCGGAAATCCTGGTTAGAGCAAGCCCCTCGTCTCTGCAGCTCTTGGCTCTGGTCCAATCGTTCTCGCTTCTCCCCTTGTGTTACTGATAAGCTGGCCAAGCTCTTAGCAAAGACCAATCCCTCCCCTGTGCACTAAATCTACTCAAGGAATCACTGTGAGCGGTTCTTCTTTCTCTCTCCTGCATCATAAAAATTTCCCTCTCACTAGATCTATCCATCAGCACACAATTATTTTTCCCATTTTATATTAAAAGAGCAAACAAACAACTTCCTCTTGTCCCTCTTCCCTCTCCTGATGCTTCTGCCACCTCTCTCCTTTCCTGTAGCTGACTGTACCTGCTTTCTTCAACTTTTCTCCCCCAATCTTTCTGGAACCTCATCCAACCAGCCTTTGCCCCATGACCCCACTGACCTTACCAGGTCACCAGTGCCCTCCACCTTGCGAACACACCCCCTCCGTTCTCAGATCAGTCCTCATCCTACCTGATCTGTTCACAGGTTCTCTCCTGTTCATTCCCTCCTCCCTGGAAATACTTGCTTCCCTTCTGGTTTTCTTCCTACCACACTGGCTGCTCCTGACTAGTTTCTTTTTATGCTCTTGAGTCTGAATGCTAGTGGGCCCTAGGCTTCAACCCATGGACCCCCCCCCCTTCCTTTTTTTAAAAGATTTATTTTATTTTTGAGACAGGATGAGAGAAAGGGGGTAAGGGCCCAGAGCAGTCTCCATAGTTGTATACTATTAGTTTCATTCCACACAGGTGGATGTGGGTCTGCACAGGGCAAGAACTGAACTAGGGACCTCCCCCACGGGAGGTGGGATGTGCCCCGGTTTAGCATATGGGGTTCGCACAGGCTGGGGCCAGGATTCGATCTCTGGGAGCTCACGGTTGCAAGGCAAGTGCTCAATCCGTTGAGCTATCCCGGCATCCCCGCCTTCTCTTTTCTTTCCACACTTACTCCGAGTCACCTCCCCTGGTCTCGTGGCTTTGAACACTTTGCCTTATCCAAAAGTGGCCACCACTTTACCTCAGCCCCAGCAGAAATGCGGTCCCAGTGGTGCTAGTTCCCAATTTTTCAAGAATATTATTTGAAATCTTCCACTTTTAAACACTTACCTATTAAAAAGGTGAACATGTGCAGAACACACAAAGCACCATTTTGCTACCCTTGCTGTAAGTGTTGCTCCCCAGAACTTCATTCTCAGCCCTTTTCTTCTAGGCTTACAGTTTGCCAAGGCTTTTGCTTCCACACTCATGGTTTCAACTGTCTGCTACACACGTGGATGAGTTCTCCACTTGCTCCTGAGCTCCAGAACGTTTATTCAGTTCCTTGCTGGGTGTCTTCATCTGGATCTATCTGAAGCATGTCCAATTCAAAATGCCCAAGATCGCAGTTATCATCTTCCTTTTAAAGCTAACCTTCTTACAGGTCCAATCTTGGTAAATACCCTACTATTTACCTGATGCCCCAGCCAGAAAGCTCAACTTTTTTATCTCACTGATACAAAATCTTGCTGATTCTGGCTCCTCAATATTTCTCCTATCTCTCTCTTGTACTAGCTGCCGCTCCTTGGTTACTGAAGCCAACATCTTTTAGCTGCAGCACTACTATTCCCTCTGGTCTTTCTTCTCTACTCTACATTGCCACCAGAAAAGTTCTCACATAATACTAATTATGCCACACTCCTTTGTCATGCAACTGTTCCAAAAACACGCTCTACATGACACTGCTTCCAAGGGCCATGGGTGGCGTTGCTTGATAAAAAGAGTTCTGTGATGGCAGGTTTAGAACAAAGTTTAAATACAGGTAGCCTTTTCTGCCACCTGCAGGACTTCTCAGACCCCTTCATACACCAATGTAGATCCTGGCTCTCCAAGACTATGTAGCAGTGAGCAGTTTCCCAAGCCTATTTGGCTAAATTCTTTTTTCATGGGGCATTTCAGGGTTTTAATGTTTCACAGTGAGAACTACTCCACAACTTTCCACTATATTATACCATATACCGGTAGGACACATCTCAAATTCCTTCTCATAGGACTGAGAACAAAGACTGTGAGGCCAGAATATCTGGGTTCCAATGATGGCTGCGCCATTTGCTTGGCCGTGTGACACTGAACAAATTCTTTTTCTCCATGCCTTTATTGATTTGTAATATGAAGATAGGATACAGGATGGCATAGGGTTGTTGTAAGGATTGGAGTGACCAGTCATACAGTACAAGTAAAGTGTGTAGGACAGCGCCTGGCACATGGTAAGGGCCCCGTACGTTCTATTTTCTTAATTATGGTCTTTCACCATCTGTCTTCTCCACCCTCAGCTCTGAACTTTTAGATCCTGTAACCACATCTCTTGCCCCCCCCCCCCCATGGTGCTCTCCCTTTTGCCTGAACTAGGAATTTATCTCCACTTGTTCACCTGTTTGCTTGACTATTTCCGTGTTTTCCCAGGCCCACTAGTGCACTTGCACAGTCCACAGCATCTTATCAGGTGGCTGCCATGTATCCGGCATTTCTTGAGGGGAATTCAGACATGTCATTATATTTAACACGCTCACTGCCTGTACTCCCGGTGACTTCTCACGTCCACCTTTCTGTGTTCTTCTACACCGTGTCCGGTGCGAACCGCATGGGCCCGGTTTACAAACCCTGTCCCCTTATCCTGAATCTTCCTGGACTTTACACTGCTCCAGGGTCTTTGTACCCCCAGCACCTAGAGTCGTTTTGGGCACATAACATGCACCCCATATAAATGTGCTGATCGGAGACATGAGTTTGTCTTGGTCACTCTGCCAAGCCGTCCCCCGCCTGCCACAACGTGGGACCCGAAACCACCCTCTGGGCCGTAGCTTCCTTACACCATGTAACGGGATAAAATCTGTCCTGGGCGCACGGTGCACGGCTGCGGGAGTGTGATGACGCAGTCCTGCCCGGCGCTCACGGCAGACCCGTCCCCAGTCCTTGGTGACCCGAGGGATGCGCGGGGCCCGGGCGGGTCACGCCCGGGGGGCTGCGTGGGCACGGCGGCTTGCTCGGGCCCCCCGCCCGCCCGCCGGGCCCCCGCACTCACGATGCGCGTTGCAGCTGCCTCAGCAAGTGCGCCACCCGAGCGCGGTCGTCTGCCTGTGGCCCCCGCGCCAGCCAATCCCAGCAGCGCCCTCCTAGCCCCGCCCACTCACCGTTAGGCCCCTCCCCGCCCGCGCCGAGGGCTACTGCTCCAGCTGCAAGTCTCAACCACCCACCTTGGAAATTGCCGTCGTTAGGGTCTTGGGTAGCATTTCACACGAGGAGAACGGGCCTTCTTTTTCCACCGATTTCCTTTGGAATGCTATTCTGCCTTCTTAAAGTATTTTCAGAATAAAGTAAGGCACTGCATCTACGCTGTTTTAACAGTAAACAAGAACTTTACACAAAGCCCCTGAGCCCTTTTTTTACACCGCCAGTGTTGTTCAACTGCTAATCAAGTCTTAAAAACAAACAGAAAAACCCCGACAATTCCCAACAAGCGACAAAGCCGCCCCCACCCCCAGTTGAGATTTTAAAAGGTTAAATGCTCAATTTTGATTAAGTTGTTCAGTAGTCCATTAGAGTGTCATCAATAGTTAAAACTTTCCACGATTACATTATCATCTTGGCGAGCTTGGCAGCCGCCGAGTGCACCATGTCCCAGTGGGAAAGTTGACCAATGATCAACTTGGCAAAGTTCAACTTTAATCAGAAAGTATTCTATGATAGTAATGATTAAACATGGTTTTAAGTAATTATGAAATCAGAGTATTTTCTTGCATAGCAATTTCTAAAAGTAACCTTATAAAAATGAGAACACTGAAAGAGTGAATGAAGAAATGAATTCTGAATTTTAATCTACTGTCAGATCAAACAATAATGTCAGCTCTGTAACAACAGTTAGAACGACTCCCTCCCATTCCGGGATTCTAGAGATACAATGAATCCTTTTCAGGAGACATTTTTTACAAAGCTGAATTACTGAGATTAGGGAGAGACCCAAAATAAGCATTTCACCTCCAAAACAAAGCAGTTCAGGTCAATTTGACAAATGAATCAAAAGATAAATGTTCCAATAAAGGACTTTGTGGGGTCTTCTCTTTCCCCCAAAACAGACCCTATTCCACACTTTAAAATCTTTTCAGACATTATACTGATTTCAACATTGTAACTGTTACCAAAAGAAGTATGAGTTTTTCTACACAAAGTGGTCTTGCTGAAATGACAATTTAGCTGTTTTGTGTTTTTAGAAAGTAAATGAAAATAGTCTGTACTAGTTTCCAGGTCATTAGCTTTACTTAATATTTATACCACTAGTCAGGGTTAAAAGAAACATTGGATACAGATGCACTTTTATTAAATAGCTTTACAAGTTACTTGTAAGGCCAGTTTTGAAAATGCAATCTGTGTGCTCCTCCACTTGCTTTAATACACAAGCTTGTTAGAAAAATAATGCAGAAATCAATTTATTTTAAGTCTCTGAAATATGACCAACTCTCCCTCATACCATATCCAAAGTAAAAAAAGGTGGTTGTTTAAAAATAGAACTCATTCCTAGTTTCAACCAAATTCTTTCCCTAATTTCTTATGTCCTCAAATACATCCTTTAAACCTTCAGGCAAAGTCTTGGTTGTGGGAAAAACATTAATTTGTGCAGCCCAACACTTGTATACCATCTTGAGGAGGGGGCAATCCTAACCGCTCAGCCTCAAGCTCAAGGCAGCGGCCACCACTACAAGACCTAGAACTTAACATTTTGTGTGTAGTTCTTGGTTTACAGGTGGGTCCAAGGGCAGTATTTACTTCCTCCTCTTTCCTCCTTGGTGTTGTCCTCCTTTCCTCTTGCCACCCAAGCCAGGTGGCCCGGAATTCATCTTGCCTCCTAAGCCCCTTTTCCTTTTCCCTCCCTGGCTGGGCGGCCCCCCTTTCCTTTTGCCTCCAGGACCCTGCCGGCCCCCCTTTCTCTTGCCCTTTTGGCTCATTTTCCTCCTCTTGGCCGCCTCCTCCTGTTCCTCCTCCCTCAGCTGCTTATTGGTGGCCCTCGTCACGTCCAGCTGAGGCTTTTTGCTGTTCATGACTCGCAGCATCTCTAACTGGTTCTTTTTCTCGGCTGCAAAGTCCCCGAAGAGAGGCTGAAACTTCCTCTTCTTGCCGGAGCCCCCAGGCGCCTTCTCCTTGGGCAGGCGCTCCTGGAAGCGCCCCACAGAGGCGGTGGAGACCTTGGCCACCTGCATGGCGCGGCCAAGCTCCTCCTTACTCTGGTGCCCCGTAGGGTGCAGGCCAGCGGAGCTGGGCAGCTGCATCTTGTGCGCGCGGGCTAAGTTACGCAGCCGGTTCAACTCGTTCTTGGCCACCCGTTCCTTCTTGGCCTGAATGCGCTGGGCGAACTGGTCCTCCATGGGGTCGGCACTGCCGGGCACCTCGATCAGCCACTCCTTGGTGTTGTCGCGGGCGCGCTGGTAGCCCCAGCGCCGCCGCCACTGGCCGCTCACCTCGTCCCACACCAGATTAGTCTTCTTCTTGGGACGGATACCCTTGAGGCGAGCGAACTGCTGCCACCGTGTAAGCGGCCGCGGCCGGGGTACCGGTTTCTCGCGTGGCAGGCGAGTGGTGGGTTCCGGTAGCCGCGCCACCAGGGCCTCCTCCACGCGCTCCGTGGGCAGCTGCCACAGTTGGTTGATGAGCAGCTGCGTGTTGTCCCGAGCCAGGGCCCGCAGTTCGGCCTCCGGCGTGGACCCCCCTCGCAGGCCAGTGGGGGGGTTCCGGTCCAACGCCAGCAGGTTACCCAGGTCGAACTCCAGCTCCAGCTCCTTATGCACCGTGATGCGCTGCAGCTTCTCTGCCTCGTCCCGCTCCGCCTTTGCCAGCAGCTCCTCCACATTATGGCCCTCCATGGCTCCGGTTCGGCTCACTTATTCCCGGAAGGCAAGTCCCAATTACTTTGCCACCAGCGCCGGTTCAAACAGCACAACCACGTGCACGCGCCCAAACCATCGCCCCGGAAGAGAAAGCTTCACTTCCGGAGCAACCGGAACTGGCTCGCAATCCGGGCTACTCGAGGGAAGGCCGGCAGAGGGCAGTGTTGTCGAGCAGATGGGATTGGTGTCGGCCCTTTGGGCTCGAGCCTAGATGGAGGCGGGGTTTGGAGCAAGGAGCCCAGACTACAAATTCCAGGGCGCAAATGGGATCGCGGCTCCCGGGAGCCAGCGGCGCAGGCGGGCGGTGCAAGCGCTTGGGGCCACGCACGGATTGTGGGTTTCCTGAGCCACTCTGTCAGCATTTCAGTGAAAATGAGTTCTACAGATGTTTAGCGAGTCAGTCCATTTGGGGGACTTCACTAGGCAAGTTGCTTCAGAACCCCGAACCTATTCATAGGGTCCTGGGCCAATAAGGACACTTTTCCCAGCTACTCGTCAAGCTAAGTGTGGAAGACCTGGCTTGCTTTGGGAACGGGCTGGGCTGACAGAGCGCCCACCTCAGCTTGCTGAAAGCCTGAAGCCCAGAGTCCCGGGCCACGTCCTCTCCTGCCTTGTGGCATAGGAGCGACTAGCTCTGCAATTAGACTGCCTGGGTTCCAATCCCAACTGTTTGACCTTCAGCTTTAACTTGTTTGAACCTATTTTAAAACCTGTAACCTCCTAGGGCTGTTGTAGAGATAAATGAGTTAATATGCCCTCAAGGGAATTGAGGCCCTGGGACCTGTAAGTGCTCAATAAATGTTAGCTAAATACCAGTTATTATTTAATATTAATGGCTCTGGAAGCTACGCTGAAGAGGTAGTCTTACACAATGGTTAACGAGGTTCTTGAGTCAGACTACCTAGAATCAGATCTAGGTTTACTGTACCTGCACGTGGTACAGGTTGTTTAACCTAAGTTCTATTAGTAAATTGATAAATATAAAACAGTTTCTGGTACATACCGTAGTAAGCACTCAATAAATCTTAGCTGTTGTTATTCATCATATTCCTCTAATGACAAAGGAATGCTCTGAGAGGTAAAATGACTTGTCTAAGGTTATACAGTTAGGAAATGCGGGAGCAGGAGGCAGCTTACTCACAGCTTTAAGACTACCTACCGGTACATATTCTCTGTAATGTCTTCTAGGCTCTTGATACTCTAAAAGTGTAGTCTGTGGACCAGCATCATAGCACCAGCTGAGAGTTTATTAGATGTGCAGAATTTCTGGCCTTAGCCCATATGTAATAATTCAGAACCTTCATTTGAATAAAATCTTTAGGTGGTGAGCATGTACAATCAAGTTTCAGGGGCACTGCTGATTGTGTGGTTTACAGGTTTTGTTTTTCTGTAAAGGGAGGTTGGGAGTAGTGAAGAGGGGGTAATGCTGGAGAATCAACCTACAGAAATGCACAGAATACCTATAGGAAATAGATTCAGTTGAGTTTATCGTAGAAAGTGCTCTAGATAAAGCACCATCTGTTGCAACTACCCCCCCCCCCCCCCGCGCTCCCAGTTTGGTATCTTCTTGAACTCACTATTTTTCCTCCATTCTATTTTGTTCATTCATCTATAAACCATTTAATGAGCACATTTTATGCTTCAGGCATTTTGTTAGAATCTTCCTCTTTTCTAAAAGTGTTTTAGGTTTTGCCAGGGTTTTTCTGAGCCTTTACCTTAACACTCAGCACCAAGTCTTTAGTATCTCATCTGCTAGGCCAAAGCTAGGTCAATGACAGTGTTTAGGTAACTGCTTTGAACCTTAAAACTTTTGGGTTTTGCTGTAGGAAAGAGTTAAGGACATTGACAGTTGCTCTGGACTTGGCTTAGTTTCTGATTCACTCATTCATTCACTTAACAAGCATTTGAATGACTACCATGTTCCAGGCACTAGATGAAAAGATTATTGAGACCTTATGGAACAGGGAGGAAGAAAGAAAAGAGAAATTTACTATATGGCATGATTAGGCTTTTAATAGTAAGTACAACTATGTAGAATTTAGCTCCTCTATTAGTCGTCCAAGTTAGGGGGGAAAAAAACAACAACAGATGACAACAAATGTTGAATGGTATGAATTCTCACTGGATGAAATGTGGTTTGGTTTGAATTATACAGGTCAGCTCTTAACTAAACTCTGATTGTTTTATGTTCAACATTGTTGTTGCTGTTGTTGTTTTTTAATTCCAAGTGTATTTTAATTTCCTTGATGACTAGAGACTGATTTTTGTTCACTTTGCTGAGCATAGTGCTGGATTCATAATAGGTATTCAATACACAATTGCTTGAAAGAATAAGCTTATTAAATATTCTTTTCTAAATTAAAAAAGGATTAATGTTAGCTGTGTTAAATTCAAGGTAAACAAAATGATTAAGATTGGGAATTGGGGCTTTAAAAAAATCTTATGGAGACAAGTAGGTAAGTGGAGGTCTCCAGCTTGCATTTGTATCATCTTTATATTAGGCAAAATTGTGCAGTGTCAAGAAAAAGGAGCCTACCAGGGACATACAAACATATGTGAAATTATTTTAATAGTACAGCAAATGGTTGCACATACTGTCTTTTCTCTTTGTTGGTTTTTCCCTTGTTCTCTTTTTTGGTTGCCCTTTCTCCTTTTGTCTCATAACGCAGACAGATCTCAAGTTTGGTCACTAGATTTGCCTTCTTTTCTCTTTATACTTGCTCTCTATGCCATCTCATCCTGTTTCATGGTGTCAGTTGCTATTTTTTGTGCAGATGGTTCTTAGAGGTACGTCTCTATTCTTTTCCTATTCAGAAATCTCCCATCACTTGCTGAGCTTTCCCACTGTACTCTAAACTCAGTATGTCTACATAACAACTATCCACTACCCCGTCCCCCAAATGCGAGCCAGTTCCGTTTGCTCCGGCCTTTCATACCCAAGGTACTGTTCTGGGCATTGGAAATACAATGGTTAGTAAAAATAGGCTCAGTTGATGTTATCGCCATTCTAGTCTAGTAACGCAGGCTTGAAATTGTAACATCATACTTGACTTTTCTCTTTACATCTCCAAATCCATTCAGGTAGAAAGTCCTGTTAAATTTGTCCTCGTATTGTATTCTTTTCATTCCCACTACTGTGACCTTACCCCTAGTCAGGGTCTCTTTCATTTGCTTCTCTAGATCCTCCCTCTCTCCACTCTGCTTGGTGTAGCCAGCAGGAGGCAGTGACAGATCTGAGGGTGTGAAGAGGGTAAGGTGAGGGCATGTATGTCTCCAGCCCTCTGCAGATTGCCTGACTTGGCTGGTTCCTCTGAAATGCCATAACTCCAGTCAGGCAGCTCTCTCTCTCAATGAAGCCATCTAGCTCCTCTAAGTACTCCCTTGGGCTCTTGCCATTATAGCACTCTTCTTTTTGAGTTTCCTTAAATTATGCCCACATCTTTGTAATATTCTTTTTGTTGATCTTTCTTAAATTTTGCCGCTTGGGGGAAGCTGGGATGCCTCAGCGGGTTAAGTGCTCGCTTTGCAGCCCTGGAGCCCAAGGATTGAATCCCGACTCTGGCCCAGGCAGATCCATATGCTAAGCTGGGGTGTGCCCCCAGTTCAGTGCTTGCCAGGGCCTATGCAGGAGGCTCCCCGACCAGTTCCTGCCCTGTGCAGCCCTGTGCCCACCTGTGGAGTGAAACTATATGGAAAACTAACGCTGTCAACTATGGAGACTGCTCTGGGCCCTCCCCCTTCTCTTTGTCTCTCTCTTTGTCTGTCTCTCTCTCTCTCAAAAAACAATAAAAATAAATCTTTAAATTATGCAGCTTGACTGCTACCTGTTTCCAGCCAGGACCCTGATTGATACCCAGGGAGCTATTCCAGGAGCATCCTAACAGCTTCCTGCCTCCCATCTCTCTACAGGCCAGTCCTGAAGATTTATCTTCCACAGATCTGGCCAAGTCACTTTGCTCAAAAACTCCCTTCTCTACCTAATCAATTGTTATTGTTCTCAGTGTTGGATGTTCGTGATCTGGCCCCAAACAACTCTTTTTACTCACGTGGCTTGATAGTGCTCCTTATGCTTGTTTTCCAAGTATTTCTTCCCCATTTCTACTTTCCATCTTAGCTGTCTTTCTACAACCTTAAGAACAGTCCTCAAAAAAGCAGCTATGAGGTACAGAAAAGAAGCAAAAATTATATTTTTGTAGTAACTATTGTGAAGTTTTTCATTAACGAAAGTGAACCTATAGGGAGATTTTCTTGCCACCCCCAACCAGGGACAAGAAGATTAAAAAAGACATGAAGGTAATGCTTTTCACATCATCTCCAAACATTACTTTGGTCAGGAAAACATTTTTGGAATAAATTTCTTCATTCTTTTGACACTGCATTACATTAGATTTACTTTTCTAAATGTTCTCAGTTGCCCCTTTTGGGTAGTAGGAGTTGTTGGGGATGATTCAACCATTTTTTTCAGCATAATTATTTTGAGTATTTTTGTCTAGGAAATTCAGTCTGCCAGTAATTTGATAAAATAGTAGAAAAGGGCCCTTAAAACACTTACCTTATTCACATAGTTCATTTTTACTGATTTATAATTTTAATTTTGGAGTACTGGCAGAAAAACTTAATTTTTTAAATATCTTAATCCTAGACAAAATTTGTGTATTCATGTGCTTCAGTTTTAGTAAAAAACTTGTACAAAAATTTTATTTTATTTTAAAAAGGGACCAAGAAGGTATAGCATTAAGGTTTTTATAGTTAGTGTAGAAGCAGATTTAAAAAAACAAACAAAAAAGCCCTACCAAATATTGTACATTTGACTAGAAAGTACTTTGGATTTTAGGATAGTAAAAATGATGGTAGCATTTTGGAATTGACTTAAGTTGTTTTGTTCACTATAAAATATAGAATGGTTTCTGTTTTTAAAAATTGGCAAGTGCAGAGGTTTTTGTTTTTTTTATTTGCCAAAATCTTCATCACCTGAAAGATAGGTAAATATTGGCTGATGGTTTTCATTCATAAGGCTTTATCACCAAATCCCAAGGAAATGAAATTGGTGTTAGGCTTTAGATTTTACTTCTATAAGAAGTTCAATATGAGAATGAAAGATTGATATAAAAAGAAAACTGAAGTTCCAGAATTTTAGGAATATTTTAACTCAAAGAATCCAATAACAGAAAATGTACATTCATTTATTAAATTATCATTTTCTATTATATTTTAATTTCTGAAAGTAAAATTTCAATAAGTAAGAAATCCTTTTGTGTTTTTCGTAATAGAAGTGAACAATTTTTGTAAAGAACTTTGGAGTGATTTATTCTAGGTTAGGCAAGGGAGTCCTGAATACCTTTCCCCTCAGGAAAGCGAATTTGCATTGTCAGACAGCCTTCAATTTGTCTTTGTAATCGTAGACCATGTGTGCACATATAATAATCAAATTTTTTCTTCTAAATTTCCCACATAAGCAATGTTGATAATACACAGGAAGTTATTGCTACACCAAATTAATGTTAATTCTTGGGCCCTCTTAGCCAAGAATTACTAACACAGTAGTTTTTAGAACACATCTATGAAAGGTGTGACTAAAAGTACTAAATATATGATCACATATATGGTAAATTCTGTAGCCAACACTTTTCTTTTTCTTGGTGTTTTACTTGCTGAGGAAGAGAGCAAAGGAAAGAACCTCTTAGGGGCAAGTAGGTGTGTCCTTGTATCCCTTGTCAGCATCCACTATGTGCACTGCAGTTCACGTAGCCCCTGAGCCACTTGGTACTGCACAAGATGCAGGAGCTTGCGATGTGTGGACTTTCTTTCTCACAAGGCCTAAATAGGACTTATTAATTAGAATGTTTAAGTAATGTTCCTGGTATTTTCCAGTATTTATTTCACTTGCCTCATTATCCAAGATAGTGTGAATTCTCAGTTGGGGAAGCTGACCTCTTATGGTGGGTCCCCCAGGTTCCCTTCTCTGGAAAGCCTGTGGATTTCAAAGGAGATACAGTTTAGGTCTTAGGCTCCAATATATGAAGGCTGTCCAGAAAAAGCCCAGCTATTGTCAATATAATGAGAATGGTTACATGGCTGAATACTTTCTGGACAGTCTCATATTATCTGGAAAAGAGTTTTGACGAGATGGCCTTTATGATTCACCTCTATGATTTCTTTGTTAAAAATCTAAGCTGTTCAAGTGCTCCAATATTAGTTTCTTATAAAGTGCTCTTTTCCCCGGTAGTTGATTAAAGCTTTTGACTAATATATCCCGTTTTGCAAACCTCCCCCTCTTTCTGAGTAATTTATCTCATTTCCTAGGCTGGTTGTATGACTTCACATAGTGAAACAGCTCTCTGAGTGTACAAGGACTGACTACACAAGTGCTGATTAGTTTTTAGTAATGTGGAGGCTGATTATTGTTTCTTGTAGGTTTTTCATGATGCTTTTTTATTTATTTACCATTAAACTACTTTGAGAATTGGAAGGTAGGGAAGAGAATGAGCAAAGTACAGTTCATTTTACTATTTGTTAGTTGTTCTGGAAAAAATGTCTCATAGGGAAGAAGATAGGATATATTTATAAAATATTTATTAAGATATTTAAAAAGCCAGGTCTGAGAATGAATGATTATAGATTGGCATTATCTGTCTTTCCTGACCCAAGATCTAGAACTAATACTATTCTTTGATTATTACAGTTATAAAAATTTTAAAGCATGATTTGAAGTTAACCTCCTTAAATAGTAAAATTGGGGCCATTTTGTGTTTCTTAGTTTGGTGATGCTTCAGAGAAAGGTAGTGAGAGAATTCCAATATAAGTAAGGTAAAGTAGAATAAAATATAACATTGCTAATATGTTTAATAATTATCATTCTGAGAATGAGTCTTAGTGATTTCTGGCTTGATTATCTAGGGACAGGTTCCTCAAGGGATCATCCCCTCATCTGAAAAATGGGCTAACATTAAGAAATTATTTAAACACACTTTTGCAAAGAATCCTAGAAGTGTAGTCATGATGCAGGTTCTGGCTCCATCTCTGCCACTCCGTAGTTATATGTGGCTTTGGTAAATTACTTCACCTCTTTAGGTGTTAGTTTCTTTATCTATGAGGTCAGCTTCACTATCTTGTCTCTGCCTTTTCTAACTCTGTGTAGCACTCTGTGCTTTTGTTAAGATAGCATCAGGAGAAGAGTGGGTGATGGTGAAATACACACTTGAAGACAGTTTCTTTAGTTGATGTTCCATGAGTGAGCTTCAGGGGGACATAAATCCGCTGATGTTTTTATATAAACGTATGTAGGTATATACGCATGTGCATTTTTAAGGATAGAAGATCCTCCACCCCCTTTAAGTCACGACTTAAGGGGTTAAGATTCTTGCTAAAGCATCTATGACTCTTATCTCTACCTCTTCCCCACAAGGTTAAAAACTACTATACTGTAGAAGAGGGAGATAAATGAAGGGAGAAATTGAGGATTTTATGAAAGAAGAGGAACTTGAGTTGGCTTTTGGGTCTGAGTGAGTTGGAATAGATGGGAGGAGGAAGGGGAGAAGGGGGCATTCTAATAGGTGGTAACAGTATGAATAAAGGTATGTATGGAGCAAGTAGTACCGGTATGTATCAGGCACTGATTTTCTTTATAAATCCTCAAAATAGGCCAAGGAGGTAGAAATTACCAGTCTTACTTTGTTGGGAACAAGTAAGAAATAAGCTTGGTTGGGAAAGCCGGGACGGCTCAGCGGGTTGAGCGCTCGCTTTGAGGCCA
>PVKE010035672.1:0-16774 GCA_004027555.1 Craseonycteris thonglongyai
GGGGAAGCCGGGATGGCTCAGTGGGTTAAGCGCTCACTTTGCAGCGCCGGGGACCGAGGATCGAATCCCGGCCCCGGCCCGTGTGGGAACCATATGCTGAACTGGGAGCTCCCCCAGTTCAGTTCTCTCTCTGTCTCTGAATCTCTCTCTCTCTCTCTCTCGCTCTGTCAAAAATAAATAAATAAATAAAAATATATTTAAAAAGTGAAAAGAAAACATTTAAGAAAAAAAAAAGCTCAAATGCTTAAGGAAAATATTGACAAATGTTACTAAATTAACATCTAAAACTTGTAAATAAAATATTTAAATTTACTTAAATATTGATAAAATGAAATATAAATATTAGTTTAGGAAATTATTTGTAATGCATATAAGCTGACAAAGGATTGAGATCTATCATTGTATAAAGAATTCCTACAAATCAATTAAAAAACAAACAAACCCAGTACGTGAAACTACCCTCATGTGCTCAAAAGAGACCAGAGAAAATGGTTTTGGTCTGGGCAGATGCGCCAAACCAATAATGTTAATACTGAGCTTCAGTGTGCATGCGGGAGGCTGAAGTGGTGACCAAAAATCCAAGACCTGCAATGGGACAATGTCACTGCATAAGGCACAGAGTGACTCTCAGGCAACATGTGTGTCATACGCACGTGGCTAGAAGCTCCTCTCTGAAATGAGGTGTGATCCAGATACTAACTGAATAAATGGGAGGATGAAGATGCTGCTGCTTCCCACAGACCCTTACATTCGGGGTGTCTCAACCTTCACAGCTGCAGACAATCTCTGTCACTGTGGCTCCGGCAGCTCCGCCCTCTCTGTGGCTTCCCCCACCTTGCCTGCAATGCCTCTTCACTTTCCTGACCCAGTCTCTCCCAGAGCATAGGAAAGTCTGGCTGTCTTCACTCAGATGCCTTGCAGATCTGGGTGCAAGTGGCAGGGAGGTGACACTACCTGGGAAGGGCACAGCAGGGAGGCAAGCCGGTGAAGCATGCCAGTGAGCAGGTGAGCTTTTTGGGGCTCCGTCTTGCTGAGGACTGTCTTAGAGCTGGGGACAACTTGCTTCAGGATTGTCCCACTGAGTAGGGGTAGCTGGAGGGCTCAGTCACCAGCTCCTGCCCCTCAAGGGTGGCGGGTCCCCCAGGGCGTTCGGGCACTTACCTGGGGCGCAGCATTGCCCTTGGGCTGAGTTATGGGTGACTTCAAGTTGGCCAAGGGCATATGGGAAGGACACCAACAGCCTCTGCCAGGTGGGTGAAAGTGCCACACATGGTGCCATGTCCCTTCCAACATTACAATTGCGATCGCTCCCCCACTTCAGGACTTCCCAGTGGGGCTGGCACTTCCATTTCCTGCCTTCTTGCCCACGTGTGGGTCAGGCTGGACAACTCACGATTCCTGATGCATCTGCACTGTCTCCTGACTCCTTTGCTCGGGCTTTCGGGCTTTTTCCTCCTCCTCACCTGGTCTCCTTGCCCCCCAACCCCCCATCATGCAGGTCCAGCTCAGAACCAGAGCCTCCCCCACCATGGCCTGTTACTTGTCCTCTTCAGAGCACCCATCTCATTACCTGATAGTTATTCCCCAACTAGTAGGTTCCCAGAGGACAAGGAGGGTCGGGTCTGCTTCCTCTGGCTCTCAGGGTTTGTCACTGTGTCCTGCACAGAGAAGATGCTCCATAAAAAGTGGTGAACTCTCATTTTCCAGACAAGGAGACATGGATCTGAGAAGCAAAGTGACCTAAAGCCCCAGATGCCTTAATGACTACCAACAGTAAACTCAGCCTGATGGGTAGAACTTGGCCAAAAAGAGGACAGAGTTTGGACCTGACCTAGGGGTTCATTTGGTCCAGCCAAGGCAACGTGATGTGTGTGAGCACTGGGCACTCATTCACGCGTCCAGGGCATAGTGTCCTGCCACGTGTTGGAAATACAGGCATTCAGGGACTGCCAGCCCCGTTTGCTAAGCCACACGTTAGATTAGGAGGCAGGAAGGCCGGAAATGAAGGGGTTTCCCTCCCAGCCCTCAGTGAAGGCCTGTTCAGGGAGTATCCTGGGAGGAGAGACCCCCTGAGAAGATCAGGTCATGGTGGGCAACATGGACAGTAAGTGACAAAGTAGCTCAGAGAAGCGAGAGATCTGGGAAGACTTTGGAGGAGGCCCGTTGGGGCTGAGACCCGGGGAACAGAAAGGAAGGGTTTCCTGGCTGCTCCAGCTCTCCGAGAGTGGTTCTGGCTTTCCTCCCTTTTCCTTTCATCACTTTCCCCTGGGGGTCTGGTCTTCCCAAATACTCTGGGAGCCCATAGAGCTCAGGAGACCCTACGGGGTCTAATTGCAACACCAAAGCCCTAAGTGACCTCTGGCAAGTCCCTCCCTTTCTCTAGGTCTTAGTTTCTTCATCTGTTAAATGGGTTCATTCTCACAAGTTTACCAGGAAGAAAGGAGACCATGTGTGCTTTCTGAGCTAGGGGTAGACAGTGCCCCTTGAGATCACGCCACCAGCCCCCTCATTTCACAAATGGGGAAACTGAGGCCCAGAGAGGCCACGAGCTGGCCCAAGTGCATTCAGTCAAGCTCAACAAAGCCCTGTCTTGGACTTGGCTTTCAAAACAAGGAGAGCATGCTCCTCTCCCAAGAAGTGGGGTCCCTCTGGAGTGAGGGGCTCCCTGCTTGGGGTGTGTGCTATCTTCTTTGGCATCTTGAAAATGTTAATTGAGGGAAATTATGCAAAGGAGCTCAGATTGGTGATGCTCATTTGCATCTCAACAACGTGCTACATTAAAAATAGCAAGAGGAAGGAGGTAAATTTAAGAGTGGAGGGAGGCTGCCAGCCATATGCTCTGAGAAGGTCCAGGTTCCTGGGCCCCTGGTGGGGTGACCAGACCTCAGAGCCTGACCGTGGACCCCAGCTTCAATAGCCGGGGACCCCCGCTGCAGTTCTGCTTCCACTAGTCCCTCTCACACACTGGACATCCAAGCAGTGAGTCTAAAAACCAGATCTGACCGTGTCACTCCTCTGTGTACAACTTGTGGCTGCCTGTTGTCAGGATAAGGCTAAGCTCTTAGCTCTGCCCTCAGGCCTGTCCTGCCTGGTCCCTCAGCCTCATGTATCACCATGTCTGCAGGGCCCCCCATTTCCGGGCTGAAGGAGCACCCATTCTGATCATCCTGGCCCCACCCTGACTCAGTTTTTGCACAGGCCACTCCGGTCCCTGCAACAGTGGCATCGCCTCTTTTCCACCAGGACAGCGACGTCATCTTTCAAGCCTCAGCTCAAAGGCACCTTCCCAGCGCCTGCAGGCCAAGCTGGTTGTTTCTGGCTCTGCTCTTCCAGAGACTTCTGTGTCTGTGGGTGGGGCCGCCCTGGGCTACATGCTCCCTGAGGTTGGGGGCCAGGTCTGGGCATCCCCTGAACCTGGCCCAACCCAGAGCCGGCTCTCCATCCTGCACAGGGCAGGTTTGGGGTGCATGTGGGCAAATGCCCAAGGGCTGCCTCCCTGTGGCCTGCCATACACCCCTCCCTCCAGAGGCAGCTGAACCGGCCTGGGCGACTCCGGGGGCCCCCACCGCAGCCTATCCTCAAGGACAGCAGGGGGAGGGAAGGGAGTGGGGAGGGAGGCTGGTTATTAATTAAAAAGCAAGTCACGTGCAGGTCCTGCTTCACTCCAGTAAGAACCGTCAAGGGTATTAATTACCAGATCTGGTGATAGACGTGGGGAAGGTTAACTCAGACTGGGTACAAGTCTGGTGGTCAGAATGTCAATAAACACCCAGCCTTGGGGGCTCAGTCTGGGCTGAGGAGGGGCTGGGAGGTGAGGGGCACCTTGGGTGACATCAGTAATAAATGCTACATCACCACCACCACTTGTCCCCTGCCAAGCAGTTAGCGGGTACTAGCCAGGGGCAGCGTGACCACTTTTTCACGTGCCTCTTGTCATCTCACTCCCAATAGCCACTTGAGATTGGTCCTATTTTTATCCCCATTTTGCAGCTGGGCACATTTGGACACAGAAAATTTTACAACTTGACAGGGTCACACAGCTAGCAAGTAGCAGCTTGTACTCTTAACCACAGGGGCCCAAGGACCTAGACATGCTGGCTAGCATCACCAAAGCAGCCCTTGTGACATGAGTGGGGGAACTGAGGCAGGAGAGGGCATCACCTGCCAAAGTCGTACTGCACATTGGTGGAACATAAATCATGTCCGCTCCTCACCAGCTAAGGCCAGGGTTTGGGGGCTTCAGCCACCTGCCCCTGCCTGCCTCCTCATCTCCTTCCCTCGTTTCTCTGCCACCTCCCCATACCCTCAGCAGCCCAGCTGGGCTGAACCAACCCAGTACGTCTCCGAGTTAGTCCTGGAAAGCGGTCTCAGCCCAGCCTCAGCCCCAGCAGAATTAAAATAGGCCTGACCTAAATACAAACACAGCGCCACTGCTGAAAATACGGCTGTGCCAGTGGGAACCCCAGCTGGGAAGGAAACCGATGCACTGTGGGATGCACACCCCCCACTGGGAAGGGGGCCAGGCTGCCCCAGGCCCAGGGCCAGTGAAATCTGTGTGACTGTGAACACTGACAGCTCCCTAAAATGTCCCCAAATGTGGCAAAAAGGTGGATGAAAAAGAACAACTGTGCCCACCCTCCGGCCTGGCCAGCGGCAAGCTCATGAGGCCAGGCGGGGAGCCCATTGCTTCGCTGCTGTCTGACACACAGGGGAGGTGCCCACCCAAGGTCATGCCACTCACGAGCAGCAGGGGTGGGGAGGCAGGGGTGGGAGAGAGGAAGAGCGGGTCGGGGGATAGCCAACAGTCTCCTGAAGCTGAAACGGCCCCTGACTCAGGCAGACTGTGCTGAGGGCAATGGCTTTGACTGGCCCTGGGTGAGGGGTCCAGGCCAGCCTGCGTGTGACCCATAGGCTTCTGGCAGAAAAAAGAAGCCACCCTGCGGGTGGATGTGCAGAGAGGCAGATGAGCAAACTGCTCCTGTTGGCAGGGCCAGCGTCTTGGGCCACACAGGGCTCCACACTTGGTTTAACACTCTGCTGTTGCCATCTTGGAATTCTTAATAATTTTATCTTTGAATGTGTGTTCTCTGAGTAAATCCCATGCAGCAGGGAGCATGAGCAGCAACAGAGGGGCACTCAGAACACGTGTGTCCACTCCGTGCCACCATATTTACACACAGGGTTAGCGATGCCGTGTGCACAGAATTCCAGGTGCAGGATTGAGCAGCAGTTCAGTGAGACTCGAGCAGGTGCAAGGTAAGCATGTCATATCAAGGAGCCGCTGAGAGCCTTGCAAGGCCTGGCTTTCTGTTCAAACCAGACCATGCTCCACATGTAGAAAGAAGGCAATGGCTTTCTAAGAAACACAAAGAACCCAGGCACCCTGTCCTAGCCTGTCCTAGCCTTACTTGTTACTTCCCCATATTAGCCAAAATGATGACACAGAAGAAAAAGGAAAGATAGGGCAACTCGTAGTTTCTTTTACTTTCAGTCCTTCTTTACACCTCAGAAGCCAAAGGTAGAGGGAGTTCGTGTATCAAGAAGTGAAATAAAAACAGTTGAGTTAGTTCTGTGCAGTGTTTCCACTGTTGCTGTGCAAATGAAATAACTAAACACACGTACAAGTCACAATATGAATTGTGTAAATTTGGTGATCCTACATACAAGTTAAATGTTCTTATAGCTGTATTCAACACGGACATTAACAATATAAAGAGGAATGGTAAAGAATAAAGTGTCAAAATGCACATAATTTAATTTTTTTACTTTTCTGTACTTAAAATGACATCAATTAGCAAATCAAACAAACAGACAAGCAAAGCAGGGGAAGCCAGGATAGCTCAGCAGTTGAGCCCTTGCCTCAGAATCATGAGGTCCAGGGTTTGATTTCCAGCCCCGGCCTGTGCAACAGGTAACCATGGAAGTGGCTGTTCTCGCCTCCCATGCAGGAGGCCCCCAGTTTGGTTCCCACCCACATCCACCAGTGTGGAATGAAACCAAGTCACAACTAGTGACGTACAACTATGGAGACTGCTCTGGGCTCTCCCCGCTTCTGTCTGTCTGCCTCTCTCTCACTCTCTCTCACCTCTCAAACAATAAAATAAATCTTCAAAAAATAAAACAATAAGAAAACACCCTGAGAAGTCAAAAGAGAGACCACAGAAGAAAGCAAAAACATTTTATGTTTTGGTTCTTTTAAGGACACATTTCTCCTACTTGTTGAACGATGTGCCCCACATTTTTGTTTTCATATTTTTCCGTGTATAAGACACCCCCATGTATATGACAACCCCTACTTTTCTAACTCCACATTAAGAAATACACATACTACTCCTGTGTATAAGATAATCCCCAATTTTTGGCCAAACAATTTTGGACAAAAGTGTTGTCTTATACATGGAATAATACAGTAGCTGGCCCCAGCCCTGGGCCTGAGCCATTCGGGGCCAGGCAGGAAGGCAAGTGTGTCTTGTGTGGTGCGCTTTTCCCTCTTTACTCAGTTCTCTGCAAAGTAGACTGAGCGGGGGCAGCGTGCTGCGGGCCTGCATGAGCCCAGACAGGCAGCTGACCAGCCTGGGATGGGGGACTCCTTCCCAGAGGCCTGGCAGGCAGACAAGGTGGCTTTGAGGACACCTGGAGGTCATCGCCCAGGAAGCTGGGAGTTCTCTGAGTGCCTGGCTGGCCCTGCAGGTGTGTGCACCTGAGCAGCAGCTCCAGGCGGCCTTCAGCACCGGCCTCAGCGGGGCCATAGCCAGGCGAGGGTGGAAAACTACGACAGGCCCTCAGTGCTCCTGGTCCAGGCCCTTCGCTAGGCCCAGCCCCTCATTCAATGAACACACATCTATCGGAGCAGAGAGCGAGACAGACCAGAGCCCTGGCCTGCGGGGACAGCTAACTGGGAAGTAGAAGGAGCTTAAGGCGAGACCAGCTTGGCTGTCGGAGCTGACGAGAAGGTCCACCTTCGGATAGGGTGGTCCTGGACAGTGTCCCGGAGCTGGCCAGTGCTCTCAGCGCCTGGACAGGAGACCCAGATATCCAGAAAGGACAAGGGGAACCTCTCAGGAGAGCCCAGGGGTCAGGGCGCTGCTGGCTCGAGCTGGTGGGCTCTGAACAAATTAGAAACTGGCTCTGCTCTGGGCATTTGCTGGGCTGGGGTGGTGAGGGCAGATGCTGACTGTGGGGCAGCCCTGTGCCACCGAGGCCTGGCGAACTGAGCGTGGCCTGGAGTTCAGCCCTGGCTCGCCTGCCTAGCGCCTGCTAGGCTCATCTAGACGTCCCGTGTGTGTGTTCTCAGAAATCTGGCCCCTCAGGCTACAGGGGACTGGGGCCAGGGGTGGGTAGTAGGGGCCTCAAAGCTAATGCCTCAGCTCCTTCTATATGCCAGAAACCATTCTGATCATTGGCACACAGATACTCATCTTGTTCCCAGGACACCTGCTCCAGGTGGGCAACCTCCCCATCCGCATTTGATCAGTGAAGTCACTGATGCACAGAGAGGTACGGTTATTTGCCCAAACACACACAACTCTCAAGTGCAGAGCTGGAACATGCACACTTAACCACTGGGCCAACAAGATCATTCTCTTTATCTCTGGGTCCCTTTGGTTTGGTTAGATGGCCCCTTTTAGACCATTTAGAATGGAACCAAGAGAAAGTTATTAAGATCTTAGATAAAGTCCTCATGTTTTACAAATAAATGAACTGAGGTTCAGAGAGAAGGGGCTTGCCGAAGTTGTTAATCAACGCATGTCTCCCTGCTCTGGAGTGGACTGAATAGTCCCAGTCTGTGTCCTGAAGGACTGTGTGAGATCTCAGAGGGTCCCAGCCCTTAGCCTTGGGGGTGATTGAGTGGTTTGTACCCAGGGGCTGAGGAGGGCTGAAATCCAGCCCAAACTCAGCTCACTGTGCGGGGCGGGGCCCGGGGGAGGGACCTGTTGGGACGCGGATTCGGAGAGGAGATTCAGAAGGTGAGCCCTGGCTCCCTGAGTCTACACTGCTCCCCTTTGTCACATGCTTTGCCCATCTCCTTGGGGACCTGAGCTCATGAGCTAGTTGATGTATTCTCCCACATTCTCTACCTGGGTTATCCTCCCCTCTCCTCCCTTATTGGAGCTGCCCAGTCCAGAGGGGCAGCTCCTGCCCATCCCTGATCACCTGACAGACCCTCTTGAATTTCAAATGGACAGTTCACAATTTGTCCCCTTGCTACGGGAACCAAGGCCATTTTCTGTGAACTTGGTCCAGAGCACTGACCTCCTTTTTTAAAGCAATGTTGACTGTGGGTTTAACTAAATGAACGTTTCCATATTTGATGCACCCTCTAGGAAAGGTCCACCCTAGCATTCTAGACCACATGTGGGTGCTGAGGGTCTCCCCTGGGGGTGGGGGTGGGGGGGTGGAGAAGTGCAGCGGCTTGGGAGAGGGGAGGTTCCAGGGCATCTTCCGGGTGATGGAGACGGCAGCGTGGTGCCTCTTTGATTTATTTTTTAGGCCACCAGAGCTCCAGTTAAGTGTGTATCAGCCTGATTCTGGCAAGGAGCTGAGGCATTCTCTGGCCTGACCAGCTTCCTAGCTCCTGGAGAATCCCCAGCTGCCCAGAACCCAACATGTCCCAAAGGTCAACACCTGGGATGCTGGGGACTGGGCCGTCCCCAGGGCCGGAACAGGACAGTGGGCAGAGATGGGCATCTGGCTTTAGGCCCTCTGCTGGACTCAGCCCAGCTTGCCAAGCTCATGGGTCTCGGGCCCCACGGTTCAAGGGCCCCAGGTGAGGGGCCAGCAATAGGCTGTGAGCTTTCCCAGGGCTCTGAGGAGTCTGGGCCCACCACCTCCACGTGCGCTAACAGTCTCTGCACAGTTACTTATTTTCAGACCAGGCAAGTAGATTTGAAACACTCCTTCTGAGCATTTACCCTGGGGGGAAATGTCAGGCTCATGAATAATGCAGCACAGCAGCGACTGGGGCCTTCTGGCTTGTCCTGTCCCAGGGGCTCCAAGTCACAACAAATGGGCCCTGGGCAAACCCTGCCCTGCCCCTTGCCACTTTGTGCAGTTGGGCAAGTCTCTGACCCTCAGAGTCTCCAGATATAACATGGGGGTGCAGAGCCCTTTCTTTCCACCCATAGGGTGGCCATGGTATGCGGCCCGTCCTCATCTCTGCCTCTGCCCTCCCCTGGGGCTTCCTCTTGCTCATAGCCTCGTTGACTCTCAGGGCCCACCTGCTTCTTCTAAACATGGACTTTGTAGCAGCAGAGACTGACGGGGATTCCAGGCTGCTGGGGGCACAGGTGGCTGAGAACCCTCCCAGTTCTGTGATATCGAGCAGGCTCAGCTTGGTGTGAGCCCATTGGATGGCAAGAGTGGGCACGTCTCACTCCATCCTTGGATTACCTGGGTGAGCTCTCTCTTTTTTTATTGTTTTTGACAGAGAGAGAGAGAAAGAGAGAGAGAGAGAGAGAGAGAGAGAGAGATACAGAGACAGAGAGAGAACTGAACTGGGGGAGCTCCCAGTTCAGCATATGGGTCCGCACGGGCCGGGGCCGGGATTCGATCCTCGGTCCCCGGCGCTGCAAAGTGAGCGCTTAACCCACTGAGCCACCCCGGCTTCCCCAGGTGAGCTCTCTTAAATGGGTTGTTTTTACATGTGAGGCAGGCTGCAGTCTTTGCTCCTACCCTAGGTCTCCAGACTCACTTGCTCTGGGCAGGAAGGGGGGTCTCTGGATGCCCGAGATGTCCCGTCTCCCAAGACCTGTGCCTAGAGCAGTAACACTGTCCTGCTCCTCAGCCCTCTGCCAAGACCTCTCAGACCACCTCTGAGCTCCCAACTCGGGTGTGGAAGGACCATCTTCTCTGGGTCACCTCACCTTCCAGGTGGAAATCACACCACAGCTCTGACATGCCCTCTGTTGGTGGGGTGACAGATGATGTGCCCCACACCCCTCGGGTTTCTAAAAGGCCAGCCTAAAGCAGGGATGACCTCAGTCCGACACAGGGAGGAGTGTTTGGTGTGGACAAATGCTCAAGCGGCGAGTTCTCTGCAGGGGAGTGGGTGGGTTTGGCTGGGAGCAGGGTGGGGACCACATAACCCCTGCTGCACTCCTAGTGCCTGTGCTAAACCTCAAGCTCTGGGAGGCAGTGACCTCACGCTACTCTCTATCATAATATTTACCAACAGCACCGCAATTGAGCCAGGCAGCTCAGCAATTATAATCATGTTATCATTATTGCTGATAATTCTGATCATAAGCATAAATTATAAACAGAAGCGGGGCACAGCGGGTAGGAGCAGAGAGGCAAGAACACCTCTGGGAGGGCATGGAGGAGTGAGGCTGGCCTCCCTCCCCACCCCCGACCCCACCCCCCTTCTGTGCCTGGCCAAGGCCAAGTGCCCCCCTCCAGAGCCTGCCCAGGGATACTGGCCACTCCAGGTGGCCTCTTCCTGCCAGGTCCCAGAGCGGTCCTGGCCACCTCACACAGGGCCCCACTCTGCCTCGCAGAAACTATTAAGGCACAATTATTACAGAGACAGTCGTTCCAAATTGATCTTTCAGTTACTCTACAGCTGCAACCATGGAGACGGCCCTCGCTCAATTACAGGCCTCGCACTGTTCGTGGAAGATTCCAGCAGACAGAAGTGGAGGAGGAGGAGACAGAGCAGAGACAACACGAGGAGAAGACACAGAGACCCCCCCACCCCCGCCCCGAGAAAGAGCCTCAGAGACAGAGAGAAACAGGCCTGAGAGAGCTGGGAGAGATAAAGGCTCAGAGACACAGAGAGGACAGCCAGCTTCACAGGGAACACAGAGCTGATTCAGACAGAGACAGAGACAATAGAGAGAGATGGAGAGAGGACAGGAAAGACAGAGGCCAAGACAGAAACCAGGACAGAGACACAGACCCACGCACACATTTTGCTGGAGGGAACTACCTAAAAAGACAGCAACAAACAGATGGAGAGAACTCGAGAGAAACAGAAACCACCAAGTCACCTGACAGCAGACAGATCATGTCCATTTTCTTTCCTTCATTCTTTCAGCAAATGTTTGTAGAGTTCCACCGTGTGCCAGGCTGGATGCTGGGGATGCCACGGTGCACGAGGACCACTCCCCAACTTCTGCCATCACATGAGCTTAGAGTTTAATGGGTGAGTTAGACAGGGATGAAATCGTTGCTCACCCAGTGTAAAATTTTGACCAGGCTGAGAGCTCAGAGTTCCTAAGGGGCTCTGAGAGCCTTGGTGGGGTGGGTGGCCCTGTCAGCGAAGTCAGGAAGGCTGAGATCTGGAGGATAAGGTGCTAATTTGGTGGGGGTGCAGGTAGGGTGCTGGATTTAGAAGAACCGTGCAGGCAAGGCGCCATGCAAAGGCCTCCCTGATGCAAAAGCAAGGACTTGGCTCCAAGGCCTGGGCCAGACCTTCCCCTGGAGGGGGGGGGGGGGGGGGGGGGGGGGGGGGGGGGGGGGGGGGGGGGGGGGGGGGGGGGGGGGGGTGCGGGAAAGAAGGAAGATCTGCATGATCAAGTCTTCTCCTGCGCAGTTGGGGTTGTAGCCCCCAGGTTCCCAGATAATCCCGGAGTGGGAGAGAATTATTTTAGCATGTGTTGTGACCCTGAACCAGTGGGTCTTTGGCATGGAGGCCAGAGGGGGATGTCCAGCCGGCCCCCTCCATGGTGCCTTGGCAACCCGCATGCCTTCCTCTGGCTGAGATGAGTGCTCCCTCTGGCTCCAGGGCCCTGGGCCCCTTCATGGCTATACATACAACTGCAGGCCCAGAGCTTCCAGGGGCAGGGACTGGGTGTCTCTGAAGCCTAGTGCAGAGATGGCGCTTTGGTGTGGTATCAGGGTCCTGCTGTCTCAAGGCCAGTCTGGCAGCCTGTGACAGAGGAGCCGGCATTGAGTGCCTCGTGGCACAAGGGATGTGGCTGGGGGCCAGTACTACGTGGCTGTGTGGTGAGACCACCGATGCCAGAGCTTCAATGGCTCCCTGAGAACACCAAGGCTGATACTCCCCAAACTTGAATGTGAATCACAGAAAGCTGGGGACCCTGTACTAAGATGCAAAGTCCAAGCTTCTCCCCTGCCCCTTATGTCTGAGCCATGGAAGGATCTGGACCTTTGTGTTGAAGAAGCACATAAGGTGAGGAAACGGAGGCCGGGTCACCCAAAGTCAATAGCTGAGCCGAGATGAAAGGTGCTCCCACATGACCCCAGTTCCAGCTCATCTACTTGCCTCATCTGGTCCCTGTCTGTGTGCCAAGCTCTGAGCTAGGCCTGAACTCACTGTAGGCCTCAGGCTGTGATAGAAACCTCTTCTACAGCTCAGAAAACTGAGGCTCAGAGAAGAACCAAATGATGCAGCTAAGTTTCAGCTTCCTGCTATGCTAGGCTTCTAGCAGGGCAGGTGCCTGGCTGCTTGGTGTCCCCTCTGCGCCTGACCCTCCACTGAGACACACCAAGCAGAAGTCCCCCCAAAGATCTCCAACAGACCTGGTTTTCCCCAAGTGTCTGGGGAAGTTGCTTTGAAGTGCTGTCCCCTTGTTTTTCCTTTTTTGGCCCTGACATTGTTGGAAATCTTCACTAATTTATAACAAAACTCGCTTAGCAGAGCAGCTTCCTGGTTAGTATTATACTTGCTAGAAAACCAAGCCTGCTGGGGTGCTGGGGGTGGGGGCACTGAGCCCAGCTGAGAGGCTGGAGGTGCTGGGGCCTGGGAAGCAGGGCCCTGATGGGCAATACCTTTGTTCCCACTGTCTCAGCTCTGGGTCACGAAGGCCTCACCAGCGGCCTCACTAAGTCCGACTCTGGGTGGGAATTTGGGCGTGTGAAGTGGACTATCTTGCCTCAGGCACCAATCTGAGCCTATTTGTGCCATAGAAGGGGCATGATGTGAGATGCTCAGCCCCACGCCTGGTCAGGAAGCATTCAGTATGTGTCCGTTCTTGGTATGAGTATTTTCTGAGGCTGCTCTGAGGAGCAGTTCTCAGGGAAACCAGAGGATGAAGGGGCCAGGGAGGGTGGCTCTCGGATGCCACTCCTGCTGCCTCCCAGGGCAGCAGCACACTTTTCTCTTGTGTGGACTGGGTTTCTATGGGAGAATCAAATGCAAAAAGGCTGGAAAGTTATCCCCAGAACTGCACTGTCCAATACATAGCTGCCAGTAACATAATAAGGTCTGTCTCATCTGAACTGAGATGTGTTGTGAGTGTAAAATAAACAATGGATTTCAAAGACTTGGAATAAGAAAGAGAACGTAAAATACCTCAATTTAAAAAAATCTTTCATGTTGAAATAAGCACATTTTGGTTATGTTGGGTTAAAATATATTATTAAAATTAATTTCACCTGTTTCTTTTTACCTTTTTAATGTGGCTACAAGAAAATTGGAAGTTTCCTCTGTGGCATGCATTTGTGGGTTACCTCCGGTTTCTTTTGGCCAGTGCTGCCCTGACTGCTGACCAGGGCCAACCCTGAGGCCCACGAGGCTGGACTGCAGATCGGCCCGTGTCCAAATGGAAGACCTCCATGTGTCCAAGTTGTGCCCGCTGCAGCTTGCCGGAGTGCTAAAATCCCCACACTAGGGCTTTAGTTGAGGGTTCCGGAAGGACTGGAGTACTCTAAGAGGTTACCTCAGCGAGGAAACTGGCTTCTATATTGAGCAGTCTGGACAAAACAAAGACCTGGGAGAACAGAGCCCAGGCAGGGGATACCAGGAGGCCTGGGGGATGGCCCTGCATGGGGAAAAGGGTTGGAGATTTTGGTCATAGATTCCGGGGGCCTCAGGCAAGCCCACCACCTATGCTTTGCCCTTCCGCAGCCCACACACTACCCCAGCATCTTGGCTGATAGGGACTTTTAACATCTAGGCTGTAGAGTCTATGGTCGCCTGTCTGCCCTTGTTTCATGGATCCTGCATGCTATCTTGAAAGTGTATTTCCAAACATCAAATTTTATTTTCCCTTTGGTTTCCATGATGGACTAAGAGGGTATGCTGCTCTGAAAATAAATAGGAATAGTTAATTCTGGAGCCATTCATCTCATTTTTAAAGGATAAATAGCTATTACCAGATAAAATCATATTCCTGAAAATACAAAGAAAGCCATAGAGATGGTAAAAAGGAGTGGCAGGTGAGGACACAGAGTCCTGAGATCAACCTCTGCCACTCATCCCCGGGCTCCTGTGGGTCCGTCTTTTGCCTCTTAGTACTGCAGTGTGCTCATGGAGAAGACGAGAGCGTTGGGTTCATTGTCCTCACCTTTGGTCCCTTGTGGTCACATAAAGCATAGCACAGCCCCAGGCCCCCTCTGGGCTTGCCGTAATGTTCAGAGAAGGGTTACCTTGTTGGGATGGCTGGGCTGTCCCTCTATCTGCCCTCCCCCCCCGTGGACTTACCTTCAAGGGACAAGGAGCCAGAATTGGCCCAGAATTGTGGGAAAGGAAATGATCAATGAAGGAGATCAGGGACCCAGGACTGGGCCCAAACTGCAAGGAAGCAGGAGCTGAGTCCATACGGGCAGTTCTCCCCAGTGGCCAGTCTGCTGGCCAGAGAACCTGGATCACACACACTGGGCCAGGAGGAAGAGACCAGCTTCTGCTTTGGGCATTCCTTGACGGATGGGGAAACAGGAGGCCCACATACACACTCATTCCCTTCCATGAATAAGCCAACATCCTACCTTCCCATCTGTGAAATGGGGACTATCGGGCCCACCTGGTTAAGTGAAAAAGGGGCATGAAAAGGGCTTTGCAACAGAAGTCCTGTGGCTTCAAGGATGTTAAGGGAAGACAGCGAGAAGAACCTGTTTCCACTCCTGCGTAGTAGAGGTGACCTGTCCACACATGGGGAGGAGGACGAGGCAGGGCCAGCGCAAATGGGCTTCACAAGGCTGGCGGAAGTTCCTGAAGGTGATAGCTGCTTGCAAGGACTTCTCAACTAAACTCTCCTCACAGCTGAGGCAGCCACTGCTGCCCTTCTCAGGAGAAGGATTTGAACTTGACAAAAATGTGTATGTCCATGACCTTGTTCTTGTCCCCAGGAAAAGTTCAAGCCAAGACTCCAAGCCTGATGTCATCTCTAGACAAAGCTAACAAATAGGCACCAGGCACTATGCTCAACATTTCCCCAGCATGATATGCCATTTAATTCCCACAGCATTCTTATGAGGAACGGCGCATCTCAGCTCCATTTTACAGATGAGGATGCTAAGGCCCAGAGGAGGCCAAGTGATTTGGCCAAGGACACACAGCCAGCAGACGTGGAGCCAGTTGTCATACCTTGGTCACATAAGGCTGAACGGGGCCTACACATGCCAGGCCAGGGCCTTCTGCTGTCCCACACTGCCCACAGTCTCTGCCTGGACAAGGTTAGGGGCAGGCTGGCTGTTCCCACATGGAAGGGAACCCAGAGGCCTCGGGAGGATGGTGGCATCCACCTACAGTACTCCACTTGTATTACTGTTGTTCTAGATTCTGCCTGCAGAGGGCAGTACTGAGCATACCCTAGGCCTCAACTCCCCCCCCCGGGCCCTGGGCTCCAGAGGCTTTTGGCACTATGTCCCAGGACTTGGGGTCCAGGAAGCATTCTGCCCAGAAACCCACAGCCTAGCCAGCCAGCCCTTCCTGGGACCAGCTTCCCCCAGCTGGGTCCACTGAGGCCATGCCTTAGCCTCAGCACCTCATGGGCAGATGCAGAGGTGATGGAGGGATCACAGGACAATGTGCAAAACGAGGGCTCTGGAGCCAGTCCCAACAGTGTCACTCACATGTTGTATGTCCTACACAAGTCATTTCGCCTCACTGTAAAATGAGGCCAGAAGGACACACCTTGCAAGTGTAGTGTAAGGAACAGAGATCTTATATGTAACATGCCCAGTGCCTAAGAGACGCTTAACAAGGGTGCTCATCATCCCTGTTATCCACCCTGGGGCCCCACTACAGTTGAGAGGCTGCAGGAAGAGGGGGATGGAGACTCAGAGGTGAACTGCCTTGTCCAAGGTAACACAGTGGTAAGAGGAAGAGCCAGGATGTGAACCTCAACTGTCAGTCTCCCGATCTTGGCTCTTGCCCTCAGCCATAATGCCACACCAGGGCCAGCACAGGGTGGGTGGGGATGTGAGTCTGAGGACCACACAGAAAAAGGTGCCTCGAGGTATCTCCAGGCCTCCTGGTGATGAGGGAGATGAGGAGGTACTCCAAAAGGCCAGGAGGCAGCCTGGGATAGAGGGTGTCTGTGGCCTTATTCCTAACCCCCATTTCTCTGGCCAGCACCCTCTGCGGGCATGCAAGATCCTCTGGAGGCCTTGATCTGGGCGTTGAGTTGTCCTGCCACAGAAGAACACTTAGTCTTGGTGGGATTGCCAGGGGGAGCCCTGGCCAGCCAAGGTTAGCACTTGCCAAGTGCCTAATGTGTGTCCGGCAGGGCCTCAAGGGGTTGGAGGAGACCCTGTAGGCTTTGGTAAGACCTAGTAGATTCTCAGTCTACATTTGGTTTTCTCCATGTAAGCCAAGAGCTCCCTGGGGCTGGGGTCGGCCTGGTTTATGCCCATCGTTGCAAGGGCCTAGCACAGGGTTCAGGGCACTCCTTGTGCTGAGTTCACATGTATGGCCTTGGAGAGGATGGGAAATATGCTCCAACACAGAGGGAAAGTGGTGGCAAAAATCTGGGTCAGAGGGCCAGAAGGGCTGCCCAGAGACAATATGGGACCTGCGGTGCCCAACTGGACCTGCTGCGACCTTGAGCATGTCAACGCCTTCCTTCCTATCGCGGGGGGGGGGGGGGGG
>PVKE010035673.1:0-16770 GCA_004027555.1 Craseonycteris thonglongyai
TACCTATACCACAGGAATCTCAACAATGTTACTTACATTTATCATCATTTCTATTTTATGGTTACTTCTGATAGCATTTTTAGAGTTTATATATATTTTCATCACCAAAGATTAGAACGTGTGCTCGAACAAGAGTATAGGAACCAGAAATTGTCCCCAAAGTCTAGAACATGAGAACACGATGAGCACTCTCTCTACCTCTACCTCACCTGGTTACAGGTCACCTCATGGAAGGTGGTTCCTGCCTCAGAAATGTTCCAAAGCTTTGGCAGATTGAGGCCTTGTCCCAGTAGGGCCTGGCAATTAGGATTGTAAGCTGCCTCGGAACCAGTTATCTGGTGTGATTCATTAACTCAGGGGCAGAAGGCAAGACGTGCAGAAAGTGCAGTCATTATCTAGAACTAAAGAGAAGCTGAGATGCTCACACCTGTATAGCGTGAGGCCCACGGAGACCACAGGGCAGTCTGTCCTTACCATTTAGCCCAGAGAGGCAGCGGTTTAGGACTCACTCGACTCATTCTTTTGTTTATAATTGGTTTCATGTAGCTTTCCAGAAAAGGCCTGCCAACAATCCTTTACACCTTAATGTAAGTTGAGGTGAATTTATTGTTCGTTCAAGTCTTGACACTTCAGAAGGGAAAGGTTAACAGTGTGTGCTGTGATAGGCCCTAGTCTGACAATAAAGGAACTTTAGGCATCCACAGCAGGTGAAATTGTGTTTGGTGGTGGAGGTGGTCTAGCACAGAGCTTTCTAGTACTGAGGTCATGTCTCGTACACCCAGGCCTAAACCTCTGAATATTGCTGGCTTGTTTCTCTTTTGTGTTTCTAAGAGAAAAATGGTTGGGCTGATTGGTCTCTGGCGGTCTTTTCAATTTTGGAAATTCTATGGAGCATTTGTTGAGCATTCATATTGTGCTGGGCCCTGGGCTGGACATTGAGGGGTTGGGGAATTTAAGGTTCCCCAGGTTGAGGTGGGGGAGAGGGACAGTGACATCTGCCCTCCTTCTGAAATCTATGAGGTATTCTCTTCCTGCCCCTTCAAAATTGGTGTACCCACATGATGGCCTAATAGTATCTATAAAGAATGTAATGGAAACCTCTACTTTTATTGGTGTGATAATACTTATCATTTATTCAATAATTTTTTGATGTCAACTAATTGTAGGTAATTGTTTCTGAGGTTTTTGTTTGTTTGTTTGTTTTTATGGAAATAATATTTCTTAAGAGCACTTGCTTCTCAAAGCTAAGTTTTTAAAATTTCATACTAGTTAGGACATATTATGAATAAAGCACCTACTGTCGTCTAGGTACTATTTTGGCACTTGGTGTAGGTGAATAAGGTATGTATTGTCCCTGCCCTCATGGAGCTTACAGTCCAGAAGGGGAGTCAGACAATGAACAAGTGACTAAACTGGTATAAACTTACAGATTGGGATGAACAGTATGAACGAAACTAACAACAGGCAATGATGGAACAAACAGGTGTACGGGAACCTCCTCTGATAGGGTGATAGGGAAGGACTTTTGGAGAATGTGACATTTAAACTGGTCCTGGAGGATGAAAAAGATCTAGCCAGGCACAATACCACTGATCTCTCCACTAGCACACAGCTGACACAGTTTCACCAGGAGCACTCCGTCCAAGTTAAGGGCTCCAGTTTTCTTTCTATCTGTACAAGAAGTAGACTTTGCCAGCAACTGTGAGAGAGAGTTTTGCTAATTTACTTGCATGTAATTAAGGTTCAATCATATCACTGTTCTCTAGGGCTTAGCATTTTTAGGATATTGCATCATGTATTACCCAGGGTTCTCTAAAGAAACAAAACCAATAGGAGATTTTTGATAAGGAATTGGTTCATGCAGTTAAGGAAGCTAAGAAGTCATGTGTTCTGCCATCTGCAAACTGGAGACCCAAGACAGCCTCTGGTGTAAATCCCAGGCTGAGTCCTAACACTGAAGAATGCGGAGCATCACTGATGGTGTGAGTTCCAATCCAAGGGCAGAAGACTTCTGCCTCAGTTCAGTTAGGAAGAGAGGAAATTTCACCCTCCTCTGTCTTTTTGTGCTCTTCAGACCTCAATGATGATGCCCACCAACACTGAGGAGGGCCATTTGCTTTACTCAGTCCACCAATTCAAATGCTAATCTGTTCCAGAAACACCTGTACAGACACACCAAGGAATAACATTTAACCAGATATTTGGGCATCCCTTGGCCTAGTTAATTGACACATACACTTAACCATCACACATGACCAGGATATAGTTGCTGTCCACTGCTGAGAAATGTAACTTGTGAGAAGAGAACAGGCTTATAGACCCAGACCAGGAGGGATACAATCTTTCTCTGCAATTTCCTACTTGAGTGAGTTTAGACGAGTTAGCAATTCTGTTTCAGTTTTCTCATCTGTAAAATGTGAGTGTAGCTCCTATTGTTGTTAGGATTGAAATTGAAATGATATAATGCATATAGCAAGTTCAATAGATTGTCTTTTATAGAATAGGCACAGAGTAAAGCAAGTTTTCCTTGGGATTGTTTAAAATAGTGGAAACCCCCTCCTATTTTCTACCCCGTGTGGTAGAAAAAGAAGTTTGGGGCTTCGTGGTGGCTTTAAAACATGTCTGCAAATTCTTTAACACCATCCCCCTCCCTCCTCCTTGGAAGTGGGCTTGCCTGGGTTATTGACACCTAATAGAAAGCAACAGAAGTGACACTGAGTGACTTCTGAGGCTACATTGGAAAAGGTAATAACTTCCATCATCCACGTTCCCCCCTGCCCCCCACCCTCTAGATGCCCCCCAACCCCACCCCTTGGAACCCAGCCACAATGCTGTGAAGAAGCCAAGCAGCCACATGGAAAGGCCACTTCCAGGTGTTGCAGTCGCTGCCCTGGGTGAGGTCCCAGGCAAGAGCCAGCATCAACCACCTCACATGTGAGTGAACGAGCCATCGGATGATTCCTGCCCTCAGCATTCGAAAGCCCCAGCTACCTCCGAGTGGAACAGGAATGAGCTGCCCACTCCAAGCCTGGCCCAAACTGCAGATCTGTGAGCAGACCAGATGCTGTCCTTGTGTGAAGCCCTGGTACTTTGGAGGTGTTTGCTGCACATCAGCAGACCACTGGAATAGCACACTTCTCTGTCTTGGGCTCTGCTGCCTCCTGCCCAGAGTCTATCCCAACACGTTGGGCCCAGAGTAGCAGAGAGGACACTCTATTCTAGTGGGATCTTTTCTCTTCCACCAACACCCTGCAGTATTTTGCACGAGTGGCTTCTCCTCTGTGGGCCTCAGTTTCCTCCTGTGTGGTAGCCTTGGATTAGATATTTTCCCGGAAATTTTACCAGTCTCAAGGTCATGTATGAAATCTGTATGGAGATAGGAAAAGGTGCAAGCTTCCGGTTTTTTGGATTGCAAGCCTAAGTTTTACATGTTATAGTATGGAAATCCACTGTTCACCTTCTTTGTGAATTTTCAATTAGAGAAAACATAGTCTAAGCATTTTTGATCTGAGAGGGAGATTCTGCATGACTCGAGACCTCTGTGTGAACCTTGAAATGAGCTTGCTTGAAGCCTCACAGGCCTGTCCTGAACCAACCGTCTTGTAATACTCCTGGAGTCCTCATTAGAATCCTGAAGAGGCCTGCAATCCTGGGGCTCATTTAACACCTGCAAATTCTCTTAGTTTAAACAAAGAGTGGCTAACAGAGTTTAAGCCTCCATCTGTTGAGTGGTTCCTGGCAGATGTTCTCTAAAGGGTGCTGTGTGTTTTATCATTTCAGTTTCTTCTGAAGAAGGATTTCAGATCAATTTAGGGGTCATGTTCAGGGACTTTGTCAAAACTATAGGCTTCAAGTCAAACAGAAATGGGTCCTCAGGGGCTGTCTAATGACAAAGGGAAAGTGATCTGGGCTGTTCAGAGTATCCTTGTTCTCATCTCCTTCCTTTGCCCAGGGGCTGGCTTTTCTTTTGAAGTCTGTTGCCTCCTTCATTTATTCTTTAATTTCACACCACTGGTGAGTCTTGTCTGTCTTGTGTACGTAGCTACTGTCGTAGGTGAGTCTGCTCTGATGAACAAAAGCTAGCCTGAAAGGCAGTGCTTTGAAAAGCAGGTCTCTGTGCTGAACATCACACCTCTAAATGAAACAGGAGAAACTCTTCTAATTAAAGGAAACTTCTGGAAAAGCTGTGGAAAGAAAAAAAAAAAAGATTATAGAGTCTTTAGAGGTCTCAGCTAGCTTATGAAATATCAATATGAAAAAATAGGTTTGCTGGTTTTTCTACCTCTCCTCCCCCCAACCATGAATAGGCAGATCATGAAACTCAATGTCAGAAAGAGTTAATACTAAGAGCCCAGCAAGAACACAAGTTGCTTTTCTTGGTTTGTTTAAGGCTACTGAGATTGGATTATATCCCTGGGATATTGGGTTTTCTCTCCTCCTACTGCCTGGAGCTTGGCCATTACTGTGATATTGCCGAAGTGCAGGAGACAGTGGGTGTTGCGAGTCCTTAACTGAAGGATGGCCAGCGCTGAAGGGCCATGGTCGTCTGTATAGCTGTGCACCTGTCACCCTGTGGGGGCTGCAGCTGCGTGTAGGGTTGGCTCTTGCTCTGGGATACTCTGTCTGTCATAGAGCAAAACAAACAGAGGGAGGACAGTTTGGTGTTGGAATCTCAGTTGTGATTATAACCCAAGGCATCTTTGCTCACAGGGCTGAAATGAGAGAGTAGGTCAGTTTTGACATGGCAGAGCTCTCTTGCCTCGAGGTCTCTGGCCCTGACCTGCGGCTGTTGGTTTCTGTTCGATAGAGCCCTAGACTAAGGAGTCAACATCTAGAGTTGGATCCCTAGCTGGGTAAAGGATTTGAGTTATAGCTAGAAAGGCTAGAGGTAAAACTAGAGCCAAGAGGGATCTTGGCAACCAATTATTCTAGCTCCTTTCTATTACAGAGCTGAGACCTATAGCCAGGGAGTGATTTTCCCTCAGCCTGTACTGAGGCAAGGCTGCTGGTCTCTTCTCTCAACTCCAGCCCAAGTCTCAGTTCAGCTCAGGCAGCCTGTCATGCCGGCCCTTAATCACAGGGGTGACCAGAGGAGCACTGAGCACCATTAGCCCATACCTGCTATGGGAAAAACCAATTTAGAGGATCTGCCCTTTGGGTGTTTGTCAACAGTGCCACCTGAGAATTAAAGATGGCACCTCCCATAATGAACCTGGCCCTGCAGTCTTTTCCAGTAGGAAGTCCTTGGGAAAAAGAACCTCCTTGCCTATTTCACCCATAGTCATGCAGATCCTGCCTGGGGTGGAGCAGAATGGAAAAGCAGGCCCTGTCTTGTGGTAGAAGTGTCTCTAAGTCCCAGGGGAACCCTTTGGCAGTGAGGCTATTGATGTCTAGAAGGCCAGCATACTCACTGATATGGGAGGCAGATTTTTGGTTTTGTTGCAAAAATGTTTAGATTTTTTTCATAGATGACTGATGCATTCTGAGTCCTAGCACTTTGGACGAGTGATTCTCCTTTCCTCCCCAAACCCCATTTGGACCCACCCAGTCAAAGGCTAAGTTCATTATGTGAGGTGCCGGTCAAGTGACTGTCAGCCTTTGCCAACTAGGGTCAGCCTTGGTCCCTGCAAGTTCCCCCAAACTAGGTGAATGTCACGAGGTGGAGTGGAGGGGAGACATGGGCTGATTAGCTTTGCTAACCAAGAAGCTTAACCTAGAAGCTCAAAATGGATCTGACCGTTTTCAGATTTTTCCTCTGTGTGTGTGTGAAGATTGGATTTTTAAAAATCAGATATACTTATGTTAGTATGATTTGTCTATTTTCTTTGACATTTAATATTGACACTCTTCGTTATCATTTAAAACCTAATGCTTTCTCTCATTTTAAAGATGTTTGTTTCAGTAGCCTGTGAAATAGATAAGAACTATCATAGTCTAAAGATGAGAACTAGAGGATAAGAGAACACAGTCTTTTTGTCGGTCTGACTATCCTTCTGTCTGTCTAACCAAGTGTCCATATACCGTATTTGATTGTCCCTTTGTCTGTCTTTCTGACTGTCCTCATCTGTCTGTGTGACTGCCCCTCTCTCTCTTCCTCTTTCTGACTGTCTTCTTTCAATTCTTCCTTCCTTACTTCCTTTTTTTTTTACTGAATACATACTCATTCTCCTGCTTTATGGAAAACCTTAGTTTTTGTGAATTCATGAAACTGACAGGACTTGTTTGTACCAGCATGGAGCTTAATGGTCAAGTAAACTGGCTCTTCAGAGTTGAGGACAGGAAACTTCTCAACATCAGCATGAGAGCCTTGAAACACCAATCTCTGACCTCACATCAAAATGTAATAGCTCTCCGAAGTCCAGTGAAACTAGAGAATGAATATGGGTGTTGTAGACATTCAATAAATGTTTGCTGAATTGAATGCAATCAAAATGACAAAAGATATATTATATTATAAATACATTAAAAAAAAACTTTATTATTTGTGCTGAAAGATGTTTTTGACATTTTACCTTCCTCTCTATTTAAATCCCTAGCACCAGGCATGTATGATGACAGAGCTCCTTGCACTGCCAAGTTGTGTATCAACGTGCTACAGAGTCAAAGCCCTTGCTTGCCTCCAGTAATTTGATTCTTATGGGGGGAGGGAAGAACCTAATTGGGGGAGGGAGATGGGAGAAAGCAGGCATCAATAAGTGCTCTGTATTTACAATACACATCTCATAAAATCTTTTAACGTTCACATAAGGCAGACTTTACATCCCCATTAAAATTTGTAAGAGGGTGAAGCCAGGATGGCTCAGTGGGTTAAGCGCTCACTTTGCATTGCCAGGGACCAAGGATCGAATCCCAGCCCCGGCCCCATGCTGAACTGGGGAGCTCCCCCAGTTCAATTCTCTGTCTCTGTATATCTCTCTCTCTCTCTCTCTCTCTCTCTCTCTCTCTCTCTCTCTCTCTCTCAAAAAACAATTATAAATAAATAAATAAATATTTTAACAAAGACAAAAAAAAATTTGTAAGAGATGAGAAAATTGAGACTTAAATATGTTAATTATCTGCCTCACTCATATACCTAGTAAGTAGTCAAACAGAAATATAAATCCAGGTTTATCAAACTTTACAATACATAACCATGCTTTTCCCTATACTTTTCTGTGCACTTCTGAAATCATATGTCACAGAAATTATTTTTGGCTAATTTGGGTTTGGATTATCAATAGCACATGTACTTCCATGTTTTAACTTAGAAACATTTCATTTTGAGTCTCATGAAATTTTAAGTATACGGTTTCAAATAGGTCAAATGGCTCATGGTGTTCTTGCCATGTTTTAGGTTTAATGAATTCAGTTCCAATAGAGGATAAACAAGTTCAGCAGTCCCTGTTTGATCATTTTAGTTTTTCATTTAACACATCATACCTAAGAATTTTCTTGGTCTTAAAAACCTGGTCCACCTCCTCTAAAGGATCAGGGATTGATACACAAGCTATATCATTACCACCCTATAGTTCTGGAGTGACAACAAAATAGTAGATAACTGTGTAAGTTAAAGAATTTACTCAGTGGGACAGTAAGCTAAAGTATGCTGTCAAGACATAAACATGGAAGCCTATTTTATGATAAAAAATAATGATACATAGAATTTGAGCATAGTTCTTCTGCAATAAGAACATGTAAATTTGCAATGTGTCATTTATTTTTCAACAAAGTCCATTTGGTTGGTATTCTTTTTCTATTGACGCCGGCTCTAAGCTCCATGGAGGTTAGGGCTAGTGGGGTGTGACACTCAGTGTTATGTCCGCAGCCCCCAAGTACTCAGGCAGTATTTGAAGAATGAATGAATGAGTATAACATAATATGAGCTCCTCCCTGACCCGAGGCACTTTCAAAGCTACTATCAAAGCTACTGTCAAAGCCGTCTTTGTACTTTGCTGTTGCTGGTGATCTCTCCACATCTCAACTCCTATGCCAAGATCTGTGTTTCAGAGCTCTCCTTAGGCTCACCAGACTCACACCTTTGCCCTTGTCCCCATCTAGCTCCTTCTCGCTTTAGCTCATTTACGCTCATCTTTACCTCCTAGATCTCACTCCAGTTCCAACTCCAACCATTTCCCACCCATCATGCAGACATACTGTGCGCTTCTGGGGAACTAGTTTCAGATGTTTCCTAGTGGTGGATACTCAAGGAGGATTATGTAAAAGGAAACTGATACCAAGTTGGAAAGGGTAGTAGAGGTAATGCCCTCCAGTAGACATTTCTTTTCTGGGCAAACCTTGCTCAAGGCAGGCATCCCTGCCACCTGCTGCTTTGCTCTGGACTCCCTGGTTTGTTGGTTCTTTTCCTAAAATAACTCAAGAAATGAATGCTGTGTAATCTATGTGCTTTGCCCACTGCAGAGCCCATGGGAGTCACTGCTGCCCATAGTCTGCAGGTTTTGCTGCTAGTGGTGTCACTTAAGATTGGAATTAACGTCTTTTTAGCTGCCACACTGCATTGCTGCGGATAGGTGCTCAAGGCAATGGAACACCCAGTTGCTTTCTTTTTTTTTTTCCTATACATGAACTGTAAAGTCAGCACCAAATTCATCACCTCAAATGCATTCTATTTTTGTATAAAGGATATTTTTACATTAAAAAGAGTAATTCACATTTAACAGAGTATCATGAAAATAATACAATCACATAAAGCTATCCATAATTACATTATGCAAAGATATCTGCCAATAACGTTTTAATGTATAGCCTTCCAATATATATTCTATACATTTATCTGTAGCTATGTATCACCTATGTATTTTAACCAAATTAGGATCACACTATTTATTTTATAACCTGACTTTTTTACTTAACATATTTGAAAATATTTCAGCATCGATAAATACAGGCTATTTCAACAATATCCTTTGATAATAATTCTATTGTAAGGATACCCACAGTATATTCAACCTATCATTTACTCTTACAGATCTAATTACTTCTAATCTTTAGGTATTACTGCGGAGCATCTCTGGGACTGAGCCTTTGTGCACATTTATAGTTATTTTCCTCAGGGTGTTTTTAGAATCAGCAAATCAGTAGATGAATCATTTAAGACTTTTGATACATAAACAATCAATTCTTTGGAAACTTTAATGAGCATTACATTTTATCTGAATTTTATTTGGTTTAGATAATTTCAAATCTTGACTTTTTAAAAAATATTTATTTTGTTTTTAACAGAGAGAGAGAGACAGAGAGACAGAGGCAGAGAGAGACAGAGAGAAGGGGAAGGGCCCAGAGCAGTCTCCACAGTTGCACATCATCATTTTTTGACATAGTTTTATTCTACAGGTGGGCACGGGGCTGCGCAGGGCAGAAACTGGACAGGGGGCCTCCTGTATAGGAGGTACGCCCCAGCTGGAAGCAAACTGGGATGGGAAGCACACCTCAGTTCAGCATATAGGTCCGCACAGGCTGGGGCTGGGACCGGGACTCGATCCTCGGACCCTGGGGCTGCAACACGAGCACTCAACCCCTGAGCTGCCCCAGCTTCCCTTGACTTAGTTTTGTTTGTTTGTTTGTTTGCATTAGTTATCACCACAAGTTCGATAAGAATTCCCATGTCTTATTGATTTAAAAAAATATTAAACAAGATAAGGTCACTAATTCTGCACATTTGCCAAAATTTAACACTGCATAAGGCACTGTTAGATATTAGGGTAAGGGGAGTAGAAATTCAAGAGTACATAAGCCTTAAGTTTGGTCCTCTTTTATTTACTTAATACAGGAAGCTTTGCTCAATTAATACATAATTTGAGACATTTTATATTAAACTTTTTTCCTTTCTTAATGCACTAAATGTAAGTTACTTTGTCAAATTTTAAAATACATTGTCAAAATGGAAAAAAGGGTAATTTGGCATGAGCCTGACTTTCTTTCTTTCTTTTTTTTTTTTTTAGTCTAGATTCTTTTTTAAAAGGCACATGTTTATTTTAGTAAAGTGGAAAAATTCTGAAAAGTATAAAGAAGAAAATAAATGACTCATAACCAGACCATTCAAATACAATTACTGTTAATTGGTGTATTTCCTTCCAGACATTTTCTTTGTATATTTTTTTATATAGCTGGCATAATAGATGTGCAGTTTTCCAAGCATACAATGCAAATATTTTCTCATATTGTGAAAACTCTTTGAAAACGTTGTCTCTAATGGCTCCATGGTATTCCATCATGGAACTAAATTAAGTGTATGGAGTTGAATGGCTAATAGTGAAAGCTCTGGAGTAACATTGAGTGGGTTCCAGCCCTCATGCTGCCGTGGTTTAGGCTACTGTGTATGATCTCAGGCAAATTCCTTAACTTTTCTGTGGCTCAGTTTCCTTACATGCAAAATGGTGATAATCTCTGTCCTTTAAGGTTTCTATAAGGAATACATGAGACATTCAAGTAAAGCTTAAACTACTACCTAGCACATAATGAGCATACAATATAAAAGTTATTATTATTACTATTTTCTTAATCATTCCAACTGTTGGTAGCTATTCATAAGTTGTTTCTAATTGAGATACTGTTTCCTATTTTAAAATTACTGAAGAATGTGGTTGTTCACAAGCACTTTTATAACCTCTGGATATTTGCTTAGGATAAAATCAGCATCAATGGTGTAAACACTCTGCAGGCTTTAAATATTGCCAAAATTGCTTATCTTTGCTTATCTGTGGTATAGTGCACTATTGTTATTCTCAGCTAGGCGACAGTTTTGTCCAAATCAGAATCCCAGGTGAAACTTTTTTAAATCTCTTCCCTCATTCCGTTCCCCAGCCATTCTTGTCCTCCCTGACCCAGATGACACGTAAGAACATGAATGATCATTTGAAACTCTTATCCTCTTAATGTCTTCAAATGCAAATCGAAAGTATCAATATATATTTCATAGAGTTGTTGTAACAAATAAAATGATGCGTGTGTATACATAGTAAGCACTCATTGTTAGCTCTTATTCTATTTTTATTACAAATAATTGAATTTGTCATTTAAATGCCTTCCAGGAATGTATAGCATTATTTATTTCATTGCTCCTCATCAGTGTTAGGCATAATTACTTTAAAATTTATTTTAAATTTAATTAAATTAACTTAAACTATTTAAAGTATTAAAATTATTTTAAAATATGTTCGAATTCAGTAAGTAAAAAGTAGTATTTCAGTGTTTTAATTGTTTTCCTTTGGCTACTGTTAGAGTTGAATTTTTCTCAAAGATTTACTAGCCATTTGTTTTCCTGTATGTGAGTGTGTGTCAGAGGATGGAGAGGGGGAGAGAGAGAGAAAAGAGATCAAGATCTATGTATTTTACAGAAGTCTTGATTTTATACTTTCTTTTTTTTTTTTTGGTGGGGTGGGGGAGGGAATGTGTTGCTCCTTTGATAGTAAGGATATTATCCTTAGTCTGCTCATGTATTAATTCTACTGAACTAGTTTTCTCTCCCTATGATCAGTATGTGTTTCTAAAGGTTTCCAAGCCATCTGGTTAAGTACCTAGTTTAGAATTTTGCTAGAGACCATTGTTAAGCATATAAGTCTATGGTCCCTGAACTCCTTTTTCTTTCCCATTCAAACATTAGCCAATCTCTTATCTTTGGCACAACTTGAAATCTCCATGATTGCTCAGAACTTCCAGATGGTGATGGAGATTCTCTGCAGCACTTTTTGTTAGTAATTGAATGTATGTGAGCAAGAGGAATGACTATAAAGAACACAGATTACTTTATTGAAGTCCATGAACCTGGGATACATGGTCAGAAGGAGGCTGACACCTGTGCCCAGCCTTGGTTATATGCCCTTTCCCCATGTTTGTTCTTTAGGTTGTCCCCACTCCTCACCACCCCCACCCCACCCCCAATACACATAAATACAATTGGTCCCCAACTTGGTTTTTCATGCCTGAGTTCTCACCTTGGTAACCTGGTCTGTGCTTTATTGGCTCCCAGACTGACAATGTATCTCACACTCTCCACCCTTTGTAAGCATCAGAACTCCAAGGTCAGGCCATCTACTGTTGGCCTCTTTGGTACTGGCCAATGGTCTGTGAGGATCTGCAGGCCCAAGTTCCATTGCCACTTTCTCCTGCGACAGTCCCTCCAACCCCGACACCATCACTGTGTACACAGCCCTTAACACTTGCCCCATCCTGTGGCTGTGTCTGGATGCCCACAGAACTTGTGTTCTCCCTTGTAGGGATCATGTGGAGTCTTCTCAGAAATTTCCGAACTCAGACCTCTTAATGGTTGGGCCAAAATTGTGTACAGAATTTGCTTTATTTACTATAATAATACTACTACATTATTATTTATGATATATAAACATTTGCTGAACACTTACTCTATGCTAGGCATCGTGCTAAGAGGTTTATAGCATTCTCTCATTGCATTTTCAAGACAAGCATATGAGGTTGGTTCTATTATTGTCGTCACATCACAAATGAGAAAAGCAAAGCTTCAAGAAGTTACAGCTTGTCTGAGATCACACTGGTGGCAGTAAGTGCTGGAGCTATGAGTTGATTTCAGGTCAGCCTCATGTCTAGGCCCCATGACCTAAACTCCAGGGTGGTATGGCACCATCTAGGGTTCCCATCTGGCCTTCTCTTCCTCATCTATTGTATAGTCCCTTTTATAAACCTATATCTTCTGCCACATTATCTCTACAAACAATGACAATTCAAAACTGGAAGAGGCCCTGGCTGCCATTTCATTCTGCTGGGGTTAGGTCAGGTTTTCCCTTCCCGGATCCTGCTTGTAATCCCTGCATGACTTCTGGGGAGTTTGGCCCCTGGTCAGTGTCCCCCAGGCAGGGCAGGTTCCCACAGTCAATCATGTGTCTTTCTCTTCAATGTCACACTCTCCTGTTGGCACTGTGAGTGGATTTTCTTCTCACTTCCTAGCTTCCTTCCTGCTCTCCCTGGAAGGCTGCTCCATATTCTACATCTTCTCTCTATTTCTCTGTGTCCATTCCACGTCTTCTTCCTTGTGGGTCAGGAGCTCAGTAGCTTTATCTTTGGGGTCTCCCAGCAATTTGCAACCCACAAAAATGCCTTCCTCAAGTCTTTTAACTTTTGGGGTGAGTTAAACCTACTGTGTATATAATTACCGTATTTTCCGGCGTATAAGATGACCGGGCATATAAGACGACCCCCTAATTTTACAGTTAAAACATAGGTTTAGGCCTATATTCGCTGTATGAGACTACCCCCCACTTCCGAGGCTGTAGTCTTATACAGCGAATATAGGCCTAAACCTATGTTTTAACTGTAAAATTAGGGGGTCGTCTTATACGCCCGGTCGTTTTATACGCCGGAAAATACGGTACTACTGATCTTGGACAGGAAAACTGCATAGATGTACAGATGTGGAGTGTGAGCAGACCGTGGATAGAGCTTCTGGTGTGTGTGCTAACAGTTACTGCCCTCCCTCTGCTCAGTTCAGAGTCTGGAAACCCAATATACTTTCAATGAACCTCAATATACCTGAAAAGTTACTTTTATATGTTGTTATATTCTTCTAACTTCCATATTCTGATTATAGCAACTTCTCAGTAGTGGCAGATTTAATAGTCACTGTTTCTACTATTTGCAAGTGACTCCAAATTCCATGATATGCAGTACATTGCCATTTTGCTGGGGTAAGAATTTGAAAGTCTCATACTGTTAGTCTGGTGTGGTCATTTAGGGAGTGATTATTTTCTTCCTGTAGTTGCAATGCATTTTATGGAGGTAATGATATGCTACAGCATTATTCAAGGATGTGGGAATTCTGAAAGTCTCCAGATGCATCTGCACAAAAAACAAGGGTTTATCCTGTGTGTAAGGCCCAGGGCAAAGTGATGCCTCTCCTCGCCACCCACTGCTAATATGTTGCCAGTGTGAGCAATTAGCAGGGGCCTGACTTCATCTTTCTACAGTACCTTTCCATGTCATTGACAGATCTTCCAGGGAAGTCAGGCAAGCTCTTTATGCACAATTATAAGTGATAAAAGTAGTATGATCCAATTAGCCCATGTTTCATTTACCTGCTCCAAATACTTTCAGTGCTTATTACTCCTGACTGCTTCTCTTGGGCTAGGTTGGTAAGGAGCACATTATCCTGATGAGAATGGAAACCTTTGGTCTGCATTTAGAGATGTTTGGAGAACTAAGCAAATATTTTCGTTTTTCTGTCCAGAGGTTTATGTTGTGTAGATGTTGCCTGAGTGTAACCTAGTTGTATTGAATATAACCTTTTATTAAGAGAGCTCGAAAGAGTTCCTTATACACCTAGTGCTAGCAGCCATTATGCCCCAGTGCTGCCCCAAATCTCTGATAACAAGACCTGGGAAGTCTTGGGGAAATTGTGTCACTTGCAGAAAGAGTCCATTTTCTTGGAAGCCACTCCTGGAATCACTGCTGAAAGCAGTTTCTCAGAGTTTATGCTCAAACTTTCAAAGGCTCCTCCTGCCACTATGATTGAAGGAGCAGGGAGGGAGCAAAGCCATCTTAGTTGGCTAATGTCATCAGTCATGATGAGCCACTAATCCTGATGAGACTTCTGATAAGACTCAGGTATGATGACAGATGAGGCCGTGTACAGCAGTTAACTCAGTCATTTGTAATCATTACATTTTGGCTATTCAGTAACCATCCTATGAAATCATTTCCTGAATTTTCCAGAGTAGAGAAAGGCATCTAATTTTACCTCTTTACTTTGATGAAGCATCCTAGCAGTTAAAAATGCTTGACAGGAATGTTCTAGGGCCCATGAGATTCAACTTCAAGACCCTTACTCAAAATCACCTGCTTTGTGTGGGTGATGACAGAGTGTTGGGCACATTTGCTCTTTTTCTGACTCTGCCCACAGAGTAAGCGCAGGATTCTTCTGTGGCTAACACTGCTATTGCTGATTCCAGATGTCCCCAGAGCAAGATGTAAGGCATATGGCACTCTCTGTTATTTCTCACAACATGACCATGGCCACATCGCTTGGCCCAGAGCTCCCTTCTCCACCAGTGCGCATGGGTCGTGTGTATGCTGCAGACGGCCAGCAGGTGTGGAGAGACACCAAACTATTGGGCCCCTCAGCATTCTGGGAGGCTGGGTTGAACCAAGAGTGGCTGAAGTCCTGGGGCCAGTTACCTCTAACTATAGGCAGCCTCTTCTGTTTACTCCAGTGGCCACACAAACATTATCATTTTCACTGTGTGTCATGTTCTGGAAAAGGTTATGAAGCATTGACTTAACCTCTTTGGTTTTTATTTTTCTACTCTGTAAGTTGGGTTTTTTTAAAAAGTATCTTAAAAGACCATTTTGAGGATCAGACTTGAATGCATATGAACGGCTTTAAGAGCTACCATACAGAGATAAGGCTGTATCCAATTTACCCTCTTTGGCTGTCCCTTTGAGAGTGGGATGGAATTCAATTTAAAAAAAATCTTTCTCAAGTCATGAAATCAATGTACTGCAAAGTATTGACATAATACATTTTCTGTAGTTTTCGGTTCTTGTGACTCCTTTAAGGTATCTGCCAAAGTAGAAGCCCCTTGCCCCTTGCCCCTTGCCCCTCGGCCCCATAATGTGAGGGTACACAGCAGTGCATCTGCCTCCCCTGGTCTGTCTGCATTCACATGCCAGATGCTTTCTAGTCCACCCAGGCCAAGGTCTCCCTCTCCAACAAAGACTGGCCTTTGCTCCCTCCTGGCCTGCGTTGCCTTTGACTGCAGGCCCATCCATGCCCAGGGCCAAGAGCGTCTTAAGTTTCCATGGTGTCAGCAGCTGTGCTCCAGGGTGTGAGCTGGCTGGTGCTGACCCCCAGGAAGGTCCAGAGAATGACTTCTTTCTGCTCTTGGCCCTGAAGACAGAGATCTCATGGGAAGAACTCTCTTCTCTCTTTTTTCTTGTCAAGACTTTGGCCAAATGTTATCTTAATACGTGTGTGCAAACTAAGTCACAAAACAATATACCATAAAATATTAACACTGGTTTTCTGGATCCTGGAGGCATGGGTCATATTAATTTCCTTCTTTAGACCTTTCCGAGTTTTTCAGATTTTCCAGGTTGAAGCTGAAAGCTTTTCACTTATATTTCTAAAAGATGCACTGCAAATGTGCTTCATGAGGGCAAATAACGACTCTGACGTTCCTCCATACTTGCTGCCTCAAATTCCTGCCTCAGCTTCGGAGCCGGGTGGTGTGGAGGGTGTAGTCACGAGGGAGGAGAGGGAACAGCACTGTGGGCCATTGAATTTCCCCTTTTCGGACATTGCTCTGGCAGCTCATTTCTGGGTGCTCATCTATTTATGGTGGCAGCATGACTTTCATGTTGTCCCCAAGGATTTTCTGGCCTTTTTACAGCGGTACTTTGAATGACTTTTTCTTATAACTTCGAAATAGTAAAAAATGTCAGATGATTTTTCCTTCTCCCTCTCTACTTTTCTTCTTTGTTTCTGCCCATTCCTTATTGTTAGTCTCTCTCCTGTCTCTTTTTTCAACTTCCTCCCTCTTCTTTTCTCTCTTTCCCAGCTGTATTCTCCCACCCCTCAATGCTCAACTATGTTCACCTACTATTTAAGGCAAAATAAAGCATAGTGGTGAGAGAGAAAGGCTTTCGTCATGTTATCTGGAGCTATGGGGAGGGGAGTACAAGTGCAAGTTTATCACTAGGAGCTAGATGGCCACAGAGGGATTCCAGGGGCAGCTTTTTCCCTTCATTTTCCAGAAGAGAATTCAGTTTCACGTTGGTAACAACTGCTGCATCTTCATTTGACTTCAT
>PVKE010035674.1:0-16770 GCA_004027555.1 Craseonycteris thonglongyai
AGATTGTCATGAATGGAGTACACCTATACATTTATCACATTTACAAGAGTCCGATATTTTACACACCATAATTTTTAAATAAATATTCTGTTTACAGCTTTAAGATTACAATATAAAGTTAAGATGTACACCTAATCAATGATGTCACAATATTCAAGGAACCTCTACATAAATCAAAAGCAGAAGACATCAAGGATATCCCACTCCAATGATAATCATGCAATGAACTCAGGATGTGCATTTCAGATCTACCCTGTCATCAATCCCTTGATAATAAATGAAACAAGTCAGCTACTTTACAACCACAAATGGCATATTAAATACATCACAACATCTCTTTTTTGTAGGACGAAGTAACTAGCAGTAGATAATGTTCAGATACATTATTAAAGAATGCACACCATGAATTCACGGCTGAATATAGATAACCTTTAGAATATACCGGTAAGCTGTCTTAAAAAAACATGCTTCATCTTATAGAGTATTGTTTAAGGCTTAAGAGCAATATAGTTAGAAATAGACTAAACAGGAACATGCCTCAATCAACTGGGGTTTTATGATAGAAACAAAGGGAATTCTTTTTCTGTGAAAATAAAAAGACTAGTGAATATTAAAATGTTTGTTCTCTTACAAGTACCTCTCATGTGGAGTAGTTAAACCAATTTTCTCCACTAAAAATTTAAGTAACAATAAAATTATTTGGAAAAAGTTATTTTTATTTGTATTTCATTTCATGCTTTATATTAATATATAATATTGCAAATCTTAAAGCAAGATGATAAAGATTAAAATGAAATACTGTATTAGATAAAGCATAAAATAGCTCAAAATAAAGCTGTTATATATGCCAGGATTAAATACTATTCAGACATTCTATAGAAATATAGTAAATGTGAACCAAATGTATAGATTAGAAAATAAGAGATAAATTGCCTAGATCTAAATTTTAGTCATACCTCTGGGTTATTTCCTCTTTATGCTATCTTCTCATTTATAAAACGAGAGATAATAACAGTACTACCCCAGGGGTTTACTGCAAAGATCAAATTAGATAAAACTTATAAAGCATCCATACCGGTTCCTGACATAAGGAGTCAGTCATACAATATTAGCTACTGTGGTCACCATCATACCTCATTTAAATTGCAAATATATCTACTGTTTAGCTCAAATCAGTTTCATCTCTTATATATCACAATGTTTGTAAATTATTTTTCCTCTTTTCATTTCCACGTTATGTCCTTCTTCATTCTCTCTCCTTCATATACACAAGAGCACATATACCACCACCACCATGATCACTAAAAAAAACTCAAGTAAAAAATCAACGGCAATCTCAATCCAGAGTTACCAAAGAACTTTTCCATAAACAAACAGAAAGGACACTAAGAAATAGGTCCCAAGTTAGGTTGGTAGGCTAAAATGCCAATTAAATTTTTTTTCTTTCACTTCCTAAAAACTTAGCAAAAAAAAAAATTAAGTAAAAATAATCAGACAACAAAAGGAACATTAACATAAAACACTGAACATTAGTTGGTTGCCATGGGGAAAATAAACATACCAGGACTAGAACTAAGAGTAAGGCAAAGCTCAGTTCTGAAAACCATGTCCCCATATGCCCAAAGCAACACTGGTTAAGTTGACAAAACTCTGAGAATTTTTCTTATTGCCTTCACATATAGAAACAAACTGACGAGGTATCATTATCTTTGCTTCTTCTAATGGAAGATGCTGGAAAAACCTCCATTGGAATATTTGGTGAAGCAAGGAAGTAAAAAATAGGGCTGACTTCCCAGGACAGAAGTAGACTCCAGATTACTCCCTGAAATGATGGATAATAATTCAAAGCCTATGCACATTTGTCCCTGATGAGAATTAGCCACAGCTTCTAGTCAGATGAGACAAACTTGGCAGAAAATACTTAAGAAAATCTTACAAGAGAAAGCAAAACTTAGGTGTGCAAGGCAGCCTCCTCACCCACCGCAAAGTCCCCTCGCTCTCTCTTCATGACAGGCTGTACAACACTGGGTAAAATCAAATTGCAAAATTCAAACTGTAGTTTTTATTAAATTGTTGAGTATACTGGTTAAAGTTGTAGTTAGAACTTTGTACCCATAGTCTTAATGAGAATTGGTCTTTTAGTATTGCATTTTTCCAGTACCTCTTTCATGTTATGACAGTTGTGTAAAATGCACTCGGGAAGTTTTCATCTCTTTTTATGTACCAGAAAAGTATCAGCAACACTTGAATAATCTGCTCTTAATACATTAGAAAGAATTCAGGTGTTGCTTTTTATTTTTTCCAATTGTTAGCAAATGTTCTTGTCAAATTCTCTAGTTCACCTTAGGTGTGAAATTTTCTAATTGATATAGCTACAATACCATAATTTTCTTTCAGAAAGAAAATTATTTCCTTTATGAATTCACACTTGTTACACATGTTCAGGTGCAACTGCTAAAATAAGCAGTGGTCCCAGAATGGATTTTTCTTTCGGTCCCCCTGTGAGGATTCAAGAAGAAAGCTAAATGTTTCTTCATTTCACCTCCTACAAAGATTAGAATGTTCTCAGACCACAAGGGTAAAGAAACTTCAAGCCTCTGTGTTCAGCTTCTCTCTAGAAATGTAGAAAATCTTGTCTCTACCATAGGGGTTTTCATTTTCAGTTAACTAGCTCTGTCTTGCCCAGAGAGGGCAAGTCCTTCACTAGTTTACATTATTGGGAAACTATCAAAGCCAAGACACGGCTCACATGATTAAGATCAGGTCAGTCAAACCTAGAAGCTGCTACAAGTAACTTCCAGAAGAAATGGAGTTGAGAACTGAAGGCAACAGGGACTTTTACTATTTTCCCAGGATCCCCCACAACTCTCTCACAATTAAGTTTTAATTTTTATGATTTATGTTTGCTTACAGCATACTTCCATTTCACAAATGCAGTTTCCCATGCTTACCACGAAAAGTGGTCATTTCCTCACACCAAGGTTTGAATACGAGGTTTAACCTACCTCAAATTCCGCATGTCTGTGAATATCCTCTGCTCGCTGCCTGCTCAGGATAAATTCAGCTTCATTTGCTACTCTTACTAGATGATCCTTCATTGTTTGGCTAAGCAACCTATAAAGAGATGAATAATGTCAAATAAATATATGTATACACACACAACATATGTGATTATTTACTGCTCAAAGATGGCATATTACGTTATTTGAGGAGGAAAGAATGTTAACTCTCCTGTTCTGACATCATACCCAAAGAAATATCATTACTTCACACTAAACAACTGAAGAATATAACAGTGAAAAGTTATCCTTCTGGCAACAGATTATCTTCTATCAAACTAGCTACCCAACAAAAGCAACTGAAAATGCTTGAATAAATTCATGTTTCCATCTTTTTGAAGACACTGCAGAGCTTCCACGGCAGTTGAGATATAAGGAGCCAACATCCTAGAGAAGAAAGCACACTGAAGGCATTCAGCATGACTTTTCCCATTGAAGCATTTGCAATAACCAGGTGGGAGCAGAGAAGCTGAACAGAGCTATGATCAGTTTTACTGAACTAGGGTCACAAAAATTCAAATTTTATAACCTGTCAAGGTGGAGGGGTCCTAGTAGATTGCTCAGGCTTACAGAAGAAACACAGGTATATTTTAGGAATTGTGAAATAAACCAGGTCTCAAATATACTGTATGAGACCCTTAAAAATGCTATAATAATTTATATTCAGAATAACTAGCCGAAAAAAAAATAAAAAACAAAAAACCACTAAAAGAAGATATCAGAATCTCACAGGGTGGGGAGAAAAAACAAACAAAAAAACAAAAATACTAATATAAGAAGAGCACAGTAACCCCAGATTTTCAGAAGACCTCTAAAAGGCTACATGCTAAGAATAGGCAAACTGAAAATAGGGCAAATTCTCACAAATATTTTAAAAACTCCATCTTTGAATCAATCAACTCAGTCCCAATTAACATAATGGAAACCTAGTGTAATTGCTATTCAGAAATCCTCTCAAGAGGAAGATATCATCATCTGGAGCCTTATATTTAGCCCTGCCATTTAAAATAACATTTTCCAGCATCCAAACACAAATTAACAGGCATAACAAGCAACAATTCCAAATGAATAAAAACCAAATACAAACCAATTCACAGAAAATCAAGACAGTAAAGTTTCATACCTGAGTACTGAAAAAAAAAATGTATTAGTTAAGAACATCAGAATCTATAAAAAAGAATTCTAGTAAAGATTGGAAACTGTAGAACTACTAAAGAAAACAAACATAAAATTAAAAATAAATTTACCAACTTATGAAACTCAGCTAAAGTACTACTACTAAACTTAAAGGTCAATGACAACTAAACAGAAGCACAGTAAAAAAAAAAAAAAGATGAAAATCTGACAAAATAGTATAACTAACATACATACAGGACATGGAGAAAAAGTCTAACATGAGTGTGTATGGAGTAAAGAGTGCAGACTACTTAGAAATAATCAGAAAAGAGCAATATTTGAAGAGATAATCACCACCATTTTTTGAAAGCTGGGGGGAAAAACAACACTGAGCCATATGTTAGAATGCTACAAATTCCAAGAGGGATAAAAGAAAACTGTATCTAGGCATACACAGTAAGATGTCAAGTGAAAAAAGTCTTTATAGCAGCCAGGGTGAGGAAGAACGTGGAAGAATTAAGGACATTTTCTTGCCTTCAAAAGACTAGTAAGTAATAAGATTGCTAAAAGCTAGATAAGAACACAATGACCAGGCATTTCCAGTCAAGACAGCAGAATAGCTAAACATTGTGCTTACCTCCTATCACAAGTACAATCAAAGTTCCAACTAAACTACAGAACAACCATCACTGAGAACTAGCCGTTCTTTCTTTGTGGAAGCCTGCCATTCCACATCCCTGCTGCATCATAACAGAGCTGTACCACTACTGAGCTGTCTCGCAGCCATTCTGTTGCACAGCAATGCTGAATTACAATTACATTGTTCCACAGCTGAGCTGTTCCACAGTTGAGCTGTTTACACTGAATAAAGTCACTGCACCCCAAAATGGGGACTCCTGTTGACATTGAACTGGTGACCACATTTGAATTATATTACACTGAACAAAGGGAAGATTCATAAATGTAGGACAAAGCAGGAGAGGGAGAGATTTCACCATACTACTCAGATTAGCACAAATTTAAAATTCATTAATTGTTTATCTCTGCAATTTCTCATTTAATGTTTTCAGACCATTGTTGGCCATGGGTAACTGAAACCATGGAACTCGAAACCATGGACACAGGATTATTACTGTAAGTTTATTATTAGAAATAATTGGCTTTAAGGAGCAAAATTAGAGATTAAAATATAAGAACTTCAAATAATAAAATAAATGGTACAGAGAGATATACATTCAGAATTTTGAGATTCTATATTTGTATGCTCCTAAAAATATGGCTTATAACTAGGCGCAGATTACAACTTTGTCCAACCAGCAGCCGGTGGACTGCATGTGGCTCCGGACAGCCTTGAAGGAGGTCCAACTCAAATTTGTAAACTTCAAAAATTAAAGAGATTCTTTTTTGTAATTCTTTTTAGCTCATCAGCTACTGTTAGTGCCAGTGTATTTTATGTGTGGCCCAAGACAATTCTTCTTCCAATGTGGACCAGGGAAGCCAAAAGGTGGGACACCCACAGTGGACAAGATATAACACTATACCCTGTTTCCCCGAAAATAAGACAGTGTCTTACCGTATTTCCCCGAAAATAAGACAATGTCTTATATTAATTTTTGCTCTCAAAGATGCGCTAGGTCTTATTTTCGGGGGGATGCCTTATACGTATTTCAGCAAGAGGCAAAACTGTAAGTAGGGCTTATTTTCGGGGAAACACGGTAGAATACCTTTTAACAGTATGATTACAAACTTGATCTAATTGACATATATATAACACTACACCCACTAAGTGAAACATAAACATTCTTTTCAGGCCAAATGGCACACAGAAAAACAAGCAAATTGTGAGTTAGAAAGAAACTGGTAATGAATTTCACAGGAAATACTGAATATGTCCCCTGACACAGCAGAACTAAACTAGAAACAAAAAAACAAAAAAACAGAACACTCCGTGCAAAGAGATTTTCAGATGGCCACCAACCTTCCTAGCTGTCTCCTAGCAACTTAGAAGGTAATGCAATGTCTTTCTTTTTTTTTTCTTTTAATATATTTTTTTTTATTTATTTATTTTTGACAGAGAGAGAGAGAGAGAGAGAGAGAGATACAGAGACAGAGAGAGAACTGAACTGGGGGAGCTCCCAGTTCAGCATATGGTTCCGCACGGGCCGGGGCCGGGATTCGATCCTCGGTCCCCAGCGCTGCAAAGTGAGCACTTAACCCACTGAGCCATCCCGGCTTCCCCAGCAATGTCTTTCTTACCTATGATTTTTGGATAACTAGGGTTATTTTATTCAAATGCTATTAAACAGCGCATATTCAGGCATTAAGGAGAAAAACAATCTCTCGTGCAATTTTAAAAGTGTTAATGAATAACTTCCTATGACTCTACAGATAGAGAAGGCAAGGGCTTTCATGAGTGCTCATGTGAAACACTGGTTTGTGCTTCTTAGATTCTCTCTAGAGACTAAAACCACATCGTGAATTTAACTTCAATATATTGCCTCACAGCACTCAAACATTAATTGAATTGATTAGTCAATGGCACAACCTTCTCCCAGTCCCCAAACAAGCAACCTCAAAGTTATTCTTCCAATCAGCAAATGTTGTCAGTATTTCCTCTATAATAATTCCAGGTTTAATTTATGCTATTTCATTGCCAATGTCCCAAAAACCAAATTTTAATCTTTTCATCAACATTACAACTGAATAATTCTTCTGAATACTTACTCTGATCTTTTATCATTTTCTTCCATAATTCCCTCTACCTTTTGAATATCTGCCTTTCAAATACCTATTCAACAGCTACTATTCAATATAAATGAGGCTAAGCACTAGAAATGGACTTTCCTTACATTTTAGTTGGAGAGAAAGAGACTACTATAAAGCCCCTGTAGCTTTAAACTTTCATATAAATGCTGAGGTGCACAAACTCTAAGATAACCTCCAATAAGTCAAGGTCTTGTATGTTCCCATCCCTGGGCAGAATCTGGGAAATCAATTGCTTCTAGAAAATCAAATATAGCAAAGATGGCAGGATAGTCATTCCTTAATTAGATTACTCTATACAGCAAAGGTTATGGGATACTCACGCCTGTGATATGTTACATTATAAGGCTCGGTCTGCCTTAGCAGACTGGAGAGATTATTTTCTGCCAGCCTTGAAAAAGTAAGCTGCCATGTTGAGAAGAGCCATGTGACAAGGGGCAGGACCTAGGAGCTGAGATCAATCCCTAGTGACAGTCAGCAAGAGAATGAAGACCTCATTCCTATAAGTGAAAAGGAATGAATTCTGCCAACAATCACATGAGTGAGATTAGAAGAGGACTCTAAGCTCCAGAAAGAAACAGAACCACCTTTTACTGCAGTCTTATGAAATCCCTGAGTATAAAGGATCCAGTGGAGCTGCACCTGGACACCTGACACAGAAATGTTAAGATAGTAACTGAGTGTTGTTTTCAGTGGCAACATTTGTGGCAAGCTGTTATGCAGCACTAGATAAATAAGTCGTACTACAGTATAAGAATACATGCACAATCATAGCTCATCAGGAGAAAAGATCACTACGAGTGACTCAAGATGAAAAAAAAGCACGAACAGAGAGCTAGAGCATATTGATGAGCCTTAAATGAAGAGCAAAAGCAACAAGGAGAGGAAAGGCCAATGCAAACAACACTACGGAAAAGTATAGAGGGAAAAAAAGTGTATTTTGAAGAGAACCAAAATACCCCTTCTTGCCATTTATTTTTTAAATAGATATTTATTACATAGATAAATACATCAATGGATCGATCAATTAATACATCAAATAATACTGTCTTGATGTTTTATTCTTTTTTATGCTTTAGTATAAAACATATTTTGTAAATAAAATATCACTCAACACTCTAATAATGAAGCAACAAGTGAAAGCTCCCAACCCCCTGTCCATTTTTCAGAATAAGTTACCAGCATTTATAGTTTATATTCCTGTACATACACTTTTCTAAACTTACAAAAGAAACCATATGGTATCTTATACATATATGAGGGCTGTCCATAAAGTATCCAGCCTTGTAAAAATAAGAGGCATTTTTAACTGGACTTTTTTCCCCCTATATACATAGTAATTATAAATAAGTGCGTATACATATATACATGCTTGTGTGTAAATTATTTTTAACAGTAAAGAAGTCAAAGTACATAAACCTATTTATTTTACTTAATTGTGCACCATTATAATCAGAGGATTTCTGTAGATGGTATGAACCATAATTAAACTATTCCCTTATTCAGAGGTCATTCATCCTTTCCTTCTCTACCCTGAGTACTAACATCGTTGCTATTTATCCAGGTACTGAAGCTAGAAACGTCAGTTATATTTTACTATTCCTACTTCAACAACCAATAGACTAAGTTCCACCCATTCTACCTCTGCCACAACTGTAAAAGCTGTTTGTCTCTATAATGTTTTGCAATGCCCCTCAGGTATTCAACATAATGGCTTCAATTCCTACAATATCCTCCAGTCATACTTCATTTTTAGTCTTATTATTCTAGCCAGTGCTTCACAGAGTAATTTTTCTAAATCTTACTCTACACTTTCTTAAAAATTTAATTACCTTCTCATGATCTACAGAAGAGAATTAACAACTTTGAATGGCTTATAAACCAAGCTCTTTTTTGCTACTCCTTTATACTATAAGACTGCTTTTTCAAACATTACACACTCTATTTTTGCACCTCTCTGCATCTGTTCCTACTAGTCTTTCAGCCAGGAATGACCTCACTTCTAATTCCATCTGCCTATCTTTCAAAGAAAAACTCAAAAGTCAACTAAATAAAACCTTTTCTGATCCTTCATCTGTTTCCCTCCATTGAACTAATTCCCTGCCTACACCAAGGTGCATATGCCTTTTTTGTGGTACTTATTACACTGTATCATTCTGTATGACACTATCTCAATTATGCACTTACAAATCTGTCTTCCATTCCAGATTGCACCAACTACATATCATTTATCCTTATATCCCTGGACCATAAAACAGCGCCTGATCATTGTTGTGGGCCCAATAGTTCTTTTGAAGAAAATAAACTCTTAACACTCACTTATGCCAAGCACTCTAGACTTCTATATATGTGAGGAATACAAAGATGCATAAAATTGTCCACAGGGACTTTACAATCCAAAGTAAGAAACTAGGACTACATACAAATAGTATGGTAACTGTGATAAATACCTTACAGTTCTTAGAACATTCCCTTTCCTTCTCTAATTTTCTTCAACATGAAATAGCACTTCCCTGGTTTTCCCCCTACTTAGTAGCTGCTTCTTCAATGTCTCCTTTCCTAATGCCTCCTTTTCTGCATTACTTCTGAGTATGAGGCATCCCAGAGCTCAGTTCTATGCCCTTTCCTCAGGGGTCTCCAAACTTTTCAGCCTGTGGGCCACATTAACTATCAAACAGCAGTTTGTGGGCCGACTACACACTCGAGGTCCAAATAAAAAAGAATCAAAACATAGATGTTGTTTTTAATTATTTATTTAATATTAGTTTATTCAGATAAAAAGGTCTCCACGGGCCAGATGAGAGAACCTCGCGGGCCGCATCCAGACCATGGGCCATAGCTTGGAGACCCCTGCAAATTACATAACCCATCCTATGACATGATTCTTGTATCTCTAACCCTATTCTTGGTGCCCTGTATTTTCAACTCACACCACCAAATGTCCAACCAAAATTTTCATTTGGAAGTACAATGGGCATTTCAAATTTAACATTTCCCAACAGAATTATTGATTTTACCTACCCACTCTTAATAAAACCTCTCCCCCTATCTCTGCCTCATTTTTTCCCATGTCTGTAAGCAGCCACTAAGTCCACCTAAATTAACCCTAAGATTAAGTCTAGATTTATCCTTCCCCCACCTCCAAATACAATACATGAGACAAGTTCTAATCTACTGTTGCTTTAGCCCTTAAATGCAGTAGAGTCTCTTTTAACCAGAACTCAGGCAACCTGCACTCTCAAGCAACCTGCACTCTCAAGCAACTGGTTCAGAGAGTCTACTTATATTTATCCAGCGTCTACCAATCCCCATGGGTGTTGAGGGCCTAAACTGAGAGTCTACGGTATATCACATATCTTTCTATATATCTTTATTACAACAGCTATCACATCAGTCTAAGCCATGTTTATCTACTGTCTGGAACATTTCAGTAGTATCTTCACTGATTTATCTACATCCATTCTTCCTCATCCAATGACCCTATCACAATTCATTCTTTTAAAAACAGAAGCCATGGTGTAGAGAACACTGAATATCCACATGCAAAATAATAAAGATAGACCCTTACCTTACACCACGTACAAAAATTAACCAGAATTCATTAAAGATTTAAATGTAATACATATAGCTATAAAACTCCTAGAAGAAAACATAGGGGGAAAGTCTCATAACCTTTCATTTGGCAATGATTTTTAGATATGACACCAAGAGCACAGGAAACAAAAGAAAAAAAAAAAAGGTAAACTGGACTACATCAAAATTTAAAACTTCTGTGCATCAAAGAATATAATCAACAAAGTAAAAAGGTATTCAATGAAATGGCAGAAAATATTTGCAAAATATCCAGAATATACAAAGATCTCCTACAACTCAACAAACATAAAAATAACCAACCGGATTCAAAACTGAGCAAAGTACTGCATAGATATTTCTCCAAAGAATGGCTAATAAGCACCAAAAAAAGTGCTCAAAATCACTCATCATTAAGGAAATGCAAATCAAAACCACAATTAAATCATACCACATTCCCACTAGGAAGGCTCCTATTAAAAAACAAAACAAAAAAATTACTATTGGCAAGAATATGGAGAAACTGAAATCCTTGTAAACTGTTGGTAGGGATGTAAAATTGTACAGCCAGTAAGAAAAGCACTATGGCAAGTCCTCAAAAAATTAAAATATGAGCTATATTTTATATAGGTCACATAAACATATGATTCAGCAATTCCAATTCTGGGTATATAGCCAAAAAAAACAGAATGCAGGGACTAGCAGCACAGTAATTACTCATAATAACCAAACGGCAAAAGCAAACCACTGTCCATCAATGGGTAAGCAGATAAATAAAATGGAATATATACATATAATAAAATATTATTCAGCCTTTAAAAGGAAGGAAATTCTGACATGCATTACAACATGGATGAAACTTGAAAATATTATGCTAAGTGAAAAAAGCCAGACACCAAAGGACAAATACTGTATGATTTCACTACTATAAAGTACCTACCCGGTAGATAGTCAAATTCTGCAACAGAAACTACAGCTATGATTGCCAGGGACTGAGAGGGGTTTGGAGGAAGAAATGGGTAGTTAGTTACTGGGTACAGAGTTTCAGTTTTGCAAGATAAAATGATTTCTGGAGATGGTGATGACAGTTGCAAAGTAAAGTGAGTGGACTTAACGTCACTGAACTGTTCACTTTAAAACGGTTGAGGTGCTAATTTTCATGTTATGTATTTTTATCACAGTTAATAAATTTAAAACTTTAAAAATAAACACTTCATTAAATGCCACTATCACAAAAGAAATCAAAAACCGTAAGTCATATCTGCCTACTCCTCTGCTTAAAAACTACCATGTTGTCTTACTAAACAAGATTAAATCCAAATTTCTTAACACAGCTTACAGGGCCATGTGTTATCTGAAATGTGAATACTTCTGTGATTTCTAAATATCACTCTCTCCCTTACTCATTTTGTTCCAACCACTTTGGCCTTTCATTTGTTTCAATAACATACTAACATCACTACCTCCACAAGGCCTTTGTTCTATTTCCTCACCTTAAAATGGTCTGACCTATCTCAGACCTGTTAGCTACTTCTCTCCACAAAATCTCTAAACTCTCTCTATTGACCTCCCAATGAGCTCTCCCCTCTTCAATCTCATAACATTATCCTGCTGTTTCCTTCTAAACATGTATTACTATCTGAATTATCTTATGTCCATTAACTTGCTTTTTATTTGCCCTCTCCTTCATGCCAGTAGTCTTATTCACAGTTATATCCTCAGATTCCAGAGCACCTGGCACATAAAAACAATCCATAAATAGGTACTAAATGAATGACAGAAAACGAATGCCAAAACCATGCCTTAACTTATTTTTTGTTGGTTATTTACATCCCAAATCTTCATTTCTTTAAGTATCCCTTTTCCTCTACGAAATATTCAGCAATTCTTTCCTATAAAGACCTTATTTTATGTCTATCTTTACCGAATACTTATTGTGCATACAGCACATATTATACTTATTTTTTCATAATCATAAAAATTCTGTTAGATTGTTATACATAACTCTCTATTCCCCCTATTAAACCACAACTGATTGAGGAAAAACATCTTTTACTTATTCTTCTTTTTTAATCAACCATAGCACCTACGAGGTACTGTTCAGGTAGGCTGTACTCATTCATTATTTGATAAATGGATAGTCTGTGGTAATGCTTTAAAGTAAATAGTCTCAAGTATCTAAATTAATCTATGGAATTGAAAGCAAAATTCTAGGTCAGAGATAACTGTAACAAATTTAAGTCTGAAACCTTTTCACTGCAGAACAACAATTATTGCTATCTAACCTATTTTTTTTTTTTATTATTTTTTATTTATTTTTTTATTATTTTTATTTTTAAAAATATTATAAAATTTGATTATGGTGTATATAAATTAATATTACCTTCAAAGAAAAAAAGCATATACATTTTTTCTTAATAATTTACAAAGTACTTTTAAAAGTAGTGTTTCAGAAGGCCCTGACAACACATCTCCCATTTATTTTATGCAAGAAAACTATGAATTTTCCTTTCATTATGGAAAATATAAAAATGAAACATGGTATCTAAATAATTTCTTTTTCTTTTCAAAGGGTCTAATTCTTTTTACAAATATACAACTTATACAGTATACAAATTATACCGTAGTTAGCAACTGTGATTTATCTAATAGGTGTGCAAACTGTTCTTTCCAAAACAAAATTATAGATTAATTAAAATTTTAATTAGAATAAGCAGGCTCAAAATATTAGGTTCATTCTATAGTAGATTATATCTTTAAACGCAGAGCACAAAATGATTCACATATTTCAATATTAAGAAGAAAAACTATGTATAATTTATACTACAGTGCAAAGAGAAAAAACATGCTTATGTCAACCTTAGGAAATAAACAGCCCTATCAAGTGACCAACTAGAAAAGATTCACGCCAGAGGCTCAATAAATAACAGTAATGATGACAACCCTCTCCCATAACTACATTACAGCCCATTGTCCACATCTGATTATACTAGTCTAGACCTTGGGTAAGCACATACACACATTTTCACCAAGAGTTTTCCAATATTACAGCTCTGTTTCCTGGGCTTTCTGTGACCCCCATTAGCAGCAACTGTCAGATTTTTCTTTACCAAACATCTTCACCACCAATGGGAAAGGAAAGTTACCATTCATTTTTCTGCACCCTAACAACTCAGAATATAAAAGCAATGTTTCTGAACTGACAATCCTTCTACAACTGTAATTTCTATAGAATTAACTACACAGAACAGTCACAGGCCAAATCTGAGAAGAAAATAATATTTCCAAAGTCTTCCTTCAGTAATAACTACTAAAACGTCACCTCTCAGACTATCTCTCCATTGATTAACATAGCCTTTATTCTTAGAGTGCAGGATTACCAGTATATTACCTAACTCTGTGTAATTACCTCCTTGCTTATATCTCTCTCTCTCCCGCCCCCCAAAAATACATAGCATATTCAATAATTTACTATCACAAAAATCCTTAAATTGGCATCTCTCTATAACTTTCTGAGGCAAAGCTCAATAACAACTTTAAGAGATACAACAGAACTAACATCAAAGAATACAAAAGCCTGAAGCTTTCGAAAAAGAGACTGGTGACCAACAAAAGAATTTTTTTTTAAATAACCTTTAAAAATACTTTAGCAGGCTGCATATATATTTAAAGCCAATCTAGATCATTCTCAGTTTAGACCCAGCCCAAGTGGTACCCACTTCTTTTGGAAGTCAATTATCAGGGAAATTATAATGCATCCAGACACTTTACCACAATTAGAACGGATATAGCAAATACTCCATAAAGTTATTTCTTCCTGAAAATATAAAAACTCAGTAATATAAACTTCAAATTTAACATAAAGGTCACAGCCTGACATCAACCCATTTCTCCAAACTTATTTTGTACAATAACCCTTAGTTGAATGTTTTAAAACAATAACTCATGGTAGTAGTGAAGCTAGAATAGATGATGAACAAGTTTGCATGTTCTAGATTCAAGAAAGTCTTAGGACTATGAAAAAATTTATTCTCAAGAATGTATATATAAAGAAGGCAATGAGATAGTTTTATACAGAAAATCAAAAACACTGAGTGAAGCAGCTCTGCTCACTCCCCAGTTGGAATCTACCTTAGGATTTCTCTGTTACATTCTACCATCCTCTAGTTTCCTATAACTGCCTTTCTCTCATTTGCTTATCATTTCAAAGGAACTCATCCTTTTAGATCACAGTGTGACCACCTTACCTTATTTAAATTGCAACATCCTCTGCCAAACATTGTACCTATTCTCTTTCCTTGTTTTAATTTTCTCATGGCATTAATCACCTCCTGAAACAATATAAACGTTTTTATTCTTCACTGTCTATCACTGAGAACTGAACTAAACTGTATGAGGACGAGAATGTCTATTCCGTCCATTGCTGAATCCCCAAAGCCCAGAACATGGACCAGCACATAATTGGTATATGTAAATATTTTCTGAATGAAGTGAGTTGACTGGCTTCATTTCATTTTCATTTAAAGCTTCTCAAATTTCAGCTTTCTTACTTTTTCTCTGATTCCTATTTTGCCTCACCTTATTCTATACTCATTTTCCTTTAATATAACAAATGACTCCATTTATATATAAACTATTATGGTTTTTAAAATTGTGTAAAACTATCAAACTTCTATATAATCATAAGCATATTCTACAGGTATTCTGAATCAACATCACATTTTTCCAAAAGTTATATACTTTGGCCTTGCTAAGAAAGGTCAAACAACAAATCCTGTACTGCCAAATACTTAAAGCACCGAAACCTAAAACACAACTTAAATGCTGCAGCATTGTTTTACATCAGTCAGAACAAAACAAGCCTAAAAAGTATCACAGAAAACTAAGATCAAGCTAGAAAATTAACAGTGAAAAGTAATTTGACCATATGGCTGTTCTAAGGCCAAAAAAATGATGAAAAATATATTTACCTTAAATAGAGAAAATTCTAGTCCTCTTTGACAAGCTACTAAACTTTCATAAAATACTAAACATTAACTTAGTCTAATCATTACAAGCAAAGAATAGCACATACCTCTTTCTAAACAATCCACATCAACTTTATTATCAATCCAATCCAACATTGAGTAGACAGATGAAAATCTCTCAACAAATCTGACTCAATGACCTCATTTTTTACCCCCCAAACGAGATCATATCCAAACAACTGTTTATAATATTTAACTAAAGTCTTTCTATAAATATCCAGAAAGCACATGGCTTTTTTAAGAAACAGTCCAGAATTTCCAAGAGACATACTCTACTTGAATTCAGATTCCATGTCTGTTTGGTTCAGATAAAACTACATTCTACTCACAGTGTTCACCTAAATGCAACAAATACCTTTGTCTTTTACCAAAATATATCCTAAATAATGGTGAAGGGGGTCAGAATAAAATGAAGCGTTTTGCCCTCTTTCCCCCACGAATCTGTGATATTTGGAGTGAAGGGAAATGCTGGAGTTATGAAATGAATGCTTAGAAAGCAAAAGTGCAACCTAATCAGTTGAATTTTGAAGAACAGACAAGTGTATTAGTACTAGAAACATTATGTCTTTTATGAGGGCCATTTACATATTTGGATACAAGTTTGAATTATTGCTGTAATAAACAGATACCAAATATCCCCAGAGAATAATTAAAATGTGCCCAATGGTATGTGGGATGATCTGCCCTTTCTGTGCTTCTCAAGGATAGGGAAAATGAGTCATGATAGCAGATATAAGAGGAAAGCTATGGACATTCTCAAAATGTATTTTTAGTAAACTAAACCCACTATTATAATTACAGGTCATTTTATAATTATTTATGCAATTAAAAACATATAAAATTCAAGATGAGAATTTGTATCTTAAAATTTTTAACATATATTGTACTTTTAAACTTATCACAGTCAACTACTTTTCTTATTGTTTCCATCAAAACTTTAAAAAAGTTGAGTGAAAGGGTGTCTGTTTTTTACTTTAAAATATAAATGAGGAGAAAAATTAAGAAATTATGTAACAATAAAAACAGAAAGCTCCATAGGATTCCTTGACATTTTAAACTACAAAAATATTATTCATAGATTTTGTACTAACTTCTCAGAATTCCAGAATATAAGATAAATAGGACCACCTGAACATATAAAATGTACAGGATGATTAGTATTTATCCAATGCATTATTCCTTCTAACACAAGTCAGACAAGTGAAGCTGTGAGATTTAGTAATCCTCATAGAGTA